>JAQBSW010010560.1:0-23706 GCA_029291075.1 Eudiplozoon nipponicum | reverse complement strand
GCACCTGTGTCAGTTCCAATTCCCGAAATTATGTCGAAACAACGTATCAATAGTGTGAAATGTTAATCTCGAAGTACCATCAAATGCAATTCTATCTCTTCAACGTCGTAAAACCGCAGGTTCTGATTATTTGCTTCCGGGATTATTTGGGGATGGTGGCGATATAACAACGGGAGATTTTACGAACCTTTTTCATACTATATGGAATAAGGAGACTGTACTACTTGATTGTAATGAGTCGAACATCTTTCCTATCTTCAAAAAGGTAATCGTAATTCGTGTGATAGCCATCGTGGTATAAGTTTGACTCCAGTCTTATCTAAATTATTTGCTTCGCTTATCCTACGTCGTCTTAGCGCTTCACAGAGATCACATTCTAGAGAAGAACAGGCCGGATTCAGTTCAGGATGAGGTAGTATAGAATAAAAATTTTACGTTAAAGCAAGTTCTTGAACAGCGATATTTTTATCTCCATTCCACAATTGCTGTCTTTCTAGACTTTAAGGTTGCATTTGACCTGGTGGATCGCAAGTTTTTATTCGATATTCTGCCGAAAATGTTGTTCCCAAAAGGGTTTTTAGTATTTTACGCGCTCTCTACACAAACATTCTGGTCGCATTAAGATCTACAACGTATTAACGCACAACTTTAAAAAACAGTAGCAATGCTCCTCATGGCTCTCCACTTTCCCCCCTTTTTGTCTAACTTTGTAATAAATGCTATTATGAATAACCTTCTTCCACACGTTCAGGATGCAGGTGTTGAAGTTCTCCCAGGCGGTAAACTGGTCGATCTTGATTTTGCAAACGATATCGTACTATTCAACAATCGATATTCTGCTCAGGCCATCTTGAATCGATTAGCAGACGTTATTCCGTCTTTCGATATGAAATTTGCATCCTGTAAAGGTAAGATAGTTTAACTGGATCACCCACCACTCACTCTAATTCTGCGACTGCAGAATGAAGAACTAAACATAGTTGACAAGTTTACACATCTTGAGAGCTCTATCAAAGGTCGTGTTCAAAATGAATGTGCACGCGCAGTTTTATTATATGTTAATGAGACTTATTCCTTAGAGTTGCTGATTTTAGACGCTTGCTGACATTCGAAAATCATTGTTTGAGAAGCATAGCACATGATCGTTACTAGCAACGAATAGCCAATTTTGACATCCGTAGACGTATTTTGATCTGTCAACAAGTGCTTCTCGTTAGAAAAACAAATAAGGCTCCATCAACTTCGTTGGCTAGGCAACGTATTGCGTATACCCTCAATTTGATTGTTCAGTAGAGCTCTATTCTCTCATCCCGAGCCTGATTGGCTTAAGAAAAAAAATTAGGTAGATTTTGACTTGAAGTGACTTACATCCAAATTGGGTGATATAGGACCCACTCGTATGCCAGGATGGGGTACTTCTGCGCATCATAATTTTTGGTTAGAAACCCTACGCGATACGGCATCGAAACGAGCTCAGTGGCAATCTTGTTTGCAGATTTCTAGTAGAATTATCTTCGAAACTTACTTTTCTTGGTATGGAAGAATTAGCTGCAAAGGGTTGTTTTGTTTATGATGTGATATAGACAAACCCACAAGGAATCTGGATGGCTGATATTTCCTTGCGTTAAAGCTGACTTAGCCATAATGGTGTTGTGTAGAGGTTCCGTTGGCGTCACTTCTGTGAGTTATCCAGATAAATATACTCAACGTACTCTCTATCTATCTCGTAAATCTCACTAATAATTTTTTTGCATAAATTATTATTTTTGTCGTTATTTATAATTTTTTAATTCCAATACGAACAAAAGGTATAATCTAATGCGTTAAGGTCACTCAGTGGTTAGAGCAAATACTCCGAAGCAGACGTGCCCAGATTCCATCCCTGTCATCGGCAAATTCAGGACAGTATGTATACAGCTCCCAATAAGGACGAAACCGGTCTTTAGAATGAATTAAGATTTTACATTATAAAATACTTAGTTTATACTGGTATATATATACACACATATATATATACACACACATATATATATATATATATATATATATATATATATATATCAAGATCGAAATCTTGATTTAAATAATTGTTAACACCGAACGTGCAACTAATTTTCGTTTGAGATAAGAATGTTCTTAATGTCTTATGGATAGTTCCAAAATGGGCGTTAACGTGCCTTATGCTAGGAGGAAGTTTCGAATGCCGAAGGTAAGGAAATCCCTAATTTGTGTCATGACGATACAGTTTTTTAATAGCGACGCTTGAATCATCTTATTTAGCTTTTATTTGCATATACTCCAACGCGATGCTTAGTTATGCTTCTGCTAGTTAAAAATTATTGGCTGATAATTGCAGTGTAGCATTTTTGTGTACTGTCTTTCAATGTGGGCCAAATTAACTAATGTATTATTTCTAAAATAAATCAGTTTCTAAGGTGGAGTGATAGCGCATCTGTATAATAAAAAAAGTTTTCTATATCCATACATGTGAAGAAATGGTTTACATATTTTTAGACTAAATTTACAACAAAAATTGTTGTTAAAGTTGAGAATATTCTCAAACTCTGTTAAACACAATTTTGGTAAATTCGGAGCATAAACTTGAAAGTAAATCAAAATTCATATTGTTAATTTCATTTAATTACACGATTGTGCTCTTAAATACCATTATCTGTCCTGAAGACTACAAAGGAATTTGTTGAGGATTTATTTAGGTTTTACTGGCTTGTTGAAAGATTTTTAGAATCTCTTTAGATTCGAATATCCAGACGGCGATTGCGAATCGTGTATTCTAATATTTATTCAACTTCAGTAGTTCTATTTTATTGATTTTTCCAATGCATATTGAAGTAGCGCAGCTGGACGGCAGAACAGAGGGATACAATATTTGATAGAAATCCATGAAAAATATTTCATTCTTTTTTAATTAACTTAAAAAGGCATTTCACGTTTTATTAACTAAATAATTGACAAATAACCAAAACCTTCAAAATAACTACGTTTTATAACAAAACTGAACAAATTCATTTATACAAGGAAATCGTCATTGATTGCACGGGTGGTGATAACAATTCTTCAAATCAATATGTCGAGCTTGAAATCCAATCCCATTGTACTCAACCAGTCGAACAACATAGCAAAACTATGTATTGTATAGTGTGGAAAAGACAATTCATCATGTAGACCGGTTTCGTCATTATTAGAAACTCATCACGAACTGTCGAGAATTTGCCGCGGACATGGCTCCAACCTGGGCATGTCTGCTTCGGAATCTGGTGCTCTAACCACTTAGCCAACCTACCGCACACTACACACATTTTCTGTTATATAATAACTAATGCGGCAAGGGACTCATTGGTTAGAGCACCACGTTCCGAAGCAGACGTCTCAGGTTCAAGTCCTGTCCGCGTCAAGTTTTTGACATTTCGAGATGAGTTCCAAATAAGGACGAAACCGGTCTACTGGATAAATTACCTTTTCCGCACTATACAATACTTAGTATGTACTGAAAATTATATGTACATAATGGGTCAAGTGTTTATGTCAAGATGGCAAACTTTATTAAAATTAATTGTTATCACAGCCCTTGCAACCAATATTCATTGAAACATGGCAAAAATGCCATCGGTCACACGTAATGACACGCTTAGACCTTCCATGACAATCATCAATGTACGACGTTAAACTCATTTGCAAGGATTACATAGCAATGCATATGCAGGCAAAGCAAAACCAGATATGCGGCTCTCACCTATAGTAGTCTCAATAACATTGCATTTGACAGGAACTGTGTTCTGCAGATACGTTCAATAACTTTCTGTAGCTTTCGCCACATGTACATAAGTTATACAATTAAACATTCGTTGATTGCGCGGGTGGTGTTAACAGTTCATTAAATCAAGTTTGCGAGTTTTAAACAAATACCAATCCCATTGGATTTAACTAGGTGCAAAACTGCATCTAAACTTTTGACTGACTGCAGCTAATTTCCTTTTAATTATCACTGGTTGATTTCACAACAATAAAACTGGAATAATATGCATCCTGTATATGTGGGTATACCTTTGAAACATTCAGTTAATTATAAATCCACGCATTTTAACGTACATTAAAGCGAAAGTGCAGTGAATTAAATTCAATTTCTCGTTGCACACATCAGACTTGTTGTTCTAGTCTTTCCATGTGAAATTATGTAAATAAGATGATAGGACGAGGACAAATTACTACAAACGTACTAGTAGTAACAACATTCCGAGTTAAATGGTAAGAATATTAAACTTTTTAAAAGATTTTAAATACATTTGATTGAAGTACAGAATAGAGCATTAGGTAAATTTCCCACAAATTTCCCACTAATGTTGGAAGGAAAGATGAAGTTTAGCATAAAAGTTCGTCAATGAGTTTTATTCTCCACAATAGACCTAGGTTAGAAGATTAGGCAAGATAGGGAATTACATTTAAATTATTAGCCAATTGTAGTTTGGTGCTCCGGAAATTAATTTTATGCTTTGTTTTGAGTCCTGCGTTCTATCAGATCTAATATACTACGAATTCTGATAATTTATACGTTCTCATCATTACCACTATCAACTTGAGGGTAACCTTTTATAATACATATTGACCAAATTATCATCAATGTATGATCCAAAAGGTAAGAGTATTTTCTTCTATTTGTTCGATGACTGGTTAAATAAAATGGGATTGGTGTTTACTTCAAACTCGCAATCTTGTTATAAAGAATTTTTGCCACCACACGCGCAATCAATTATCGTTTAATTGTATTTCCTATATATGCATAAGTGGCGAAAGCTGCAGACATCTAATGTTCATGACTGCATAGAAATTGTGCAGCCGACATTTCCAGCCAAGTTCAATGTATGCGAGACTGCTAGAGGTGAGAGCCGCATATCTAAATTTGATTTCCATATATATTCAATGCGGTTTGATCCTCGCTAGTCAGTTTGCCGTCGTACTCTGATGATGATCATGGAAGGTCGAAACGTGTCACTGCGTTGCGGCTGGCGGTATTTTTTAACGTTGTTCGACGACTGGTTAAATAAAATAGGATTGGTGTTTATTTCAAGCTCGCAAACATGATTTAAAGAATTGTAACCACCACCCGCGCAAACAATTATTGTTAAATTGTAAAGGAATAGTTGGAATTCTCAATTTGATGAACTTTAGCAAACATTGAAATTCTCTTCGTTGGTACCACGCACCTTTTTGGAAAGCGTAGAGTTGGTATCTGGTATTGTCACAATAGTCATAGTGTTGGTACCCTTTCCTGGCTTTGTATATATACATATTATGTCTAGTGAGTTTGCTTTGAAGTCGTATTGTCGAGACTTTATATTAAGCTTGATTCACTACTGCAGATTTACATATTCGTATGGGAGATCGTACGTCCTATATTCCCACATTCCCTCAAACAAATATAGAAAGAGTAAAGGGCGAATTACCAGCTCCTACTAATGAGTCGCCAATAAGTACGAAACGAATATGCACGAGATTATACATTCCGTTCATGCTGTCTTTGTTTTTATCCTTCTGGTCTTATTTGAACTAATTTGTTACCGATTTCGCAACACATTAAACAGAATTGCATATATATTAGTTCTCCGCCACAAACAGTATCTAACAATAGATTTTCTGTTTTTCGCCAGATAAATGAATCATATTGGCTATTATCTCAGCTCTGCATGCTTAGAATTAATAATAAATGTTGCCATTCAACTTAGCATTTCATACAATTTGTGGGTCCGGTAGCTTGGGGACGGATTGTTTAGCTCAAAAATAAGTGACCATAAGTACAGTACTGACAACTGCCGTCCTGACCACTAATGTGGGGTTATCTATTTAGGACATACTAGTGGTCTAGTGGCAGAATTGCATTAGTTATCTTGCGTAATTTTAGGCTATATCGACAATATAGTTATATAAATATTATTTGTTTTTAGGAAGAAATAACGCTGAGTAATTGAAATTTTATTGCAAATACCCAAGCCAATATTTTTCGGAAATGCTAACAAATACAAATTCAATT
Organism: Eudiplozoon nipponicum; assembly: GCA_029291075.1. NCBI lineage: Eukaryota > Metazoa > Platyhelminthes > Monogenea > Mazocraeidea > Diplozoidae > Eudiplozoon > Eudiplozoon nipponicum. Next base: position 17,663 of record JAQBSW010010560.1, on the reverse strand, counting down.
CTTAAAATAACATTTATATTTATTTACATTTAACTAAGTATTCATTAGTGTGATTTGATTTTGATTGATATATTTGCAGCAACAGTTTTAATAATTTATGGCTCATTTAGTGTTGCTCCTTTGGATCAAAATCTGCAAAGGGTGGCTCAGTGGTTAGAACAACAGATTCCTGTCCTCAGAACTAATAAAGGTATTTGACATCACAATTGTGTAATAAAATGAAAATAACAATATAAATTTTGATTTAATTTCAAGAGTATGTTCCGAATTTGTTAAAATTGCGTATAACAGATTTTCAGAATTTTCTCACATTTAACCACAATTTTTTTTTAATTTTTAAAAATTTAATCCTATAATATGTTAAAAATTTATTCCCAGATAGGGATATAGAAATATTTTTATATTGTAACGATGCGCTTTCTCTCCACCTTAACAACTGATTTACTGTAGAAACAATACATGAGTTAATTTGATCCAAATTGTCAAACAGTACAAAAAAATTGTTAAACAACTGATATTAGTGAATGTTCTTCAACTAGAAGAAGCATAACTAAGCATCATTATAAATTATTTAGATCAGAACAAGACCCAAGGGAATTCTAGCGTTACTATTAACTATCTACATCGCCATGCCACCACTTAGTACATGATGAGATTCCAATAAGGACGAAACCGATCTACTGGATGAATTGCCTTTTCTACACTATACAATTCTTAGTTTATTCTGATATACATAAGTAATTAATGGGCCAGGTGCTTATATCAAGATCGCAACCTTGATTAGAGTAATTAGGAACCTAGTTGCTTTCGGCAATTGAATATTTCAGGTAGCATCAGGAATATAGAAGCCCGTTTTAGAATTATCCACTTGACACTGAGAATGTTCTTAGTTGCGCGTGCTGTGATAGCAATCAATTAAATTAAAGTTGCTGTCTAAGTATAAATACTAAGCTCATTATAGACGTACATATGCCAGTATAGACTAACTATTGTATAGTGTAGAAAAGGCAATTATTCCAGGAGCCCGGTTTCGTCCTTATCAAGGTCTCTTAAGTAACCGTCCAAACCTTTCCGCGGACCAGGCTCGAATGTGGACTGGCTGATTCTAGCACTGAGCCACCAATACATAATATAATGCTTAGATTATACTGACAAATGTATATATAATGGGATTGGTGTGTGTGTATCAAGAAAGAAACCATGATTAAAATAAATGTTTTTATTTTGGTAAGCCGCAATAATGTCTGACATGATTTTAGGCGCCTGGCTCTTTATAATTTCCTACAGAATCTTTTAGTATTGCTAATATTACGGCCGTTATTTCAATGAGAAACAAAGACGAATTTTCCTATTGTCTTGGGTTAATGAAGCTCATTAGCATTTTAATCGTACACCCATATATATATATATATATATATATATATATATATATATATATATATATATATATAATTATACCTATTTGCAGCAGTCGTACGTGTGGTTGAAAGGGAGAAGTTTTATGCATTATTTTTTGACATAAAAGTAATTAAATAACATACCGTTATCTTTCCATATAGATTAGCGTTAAACAACGAGATTTGGTATGGAATTTATCTCAGGAGTTTTAAGATACTTCTTATTGTCGCTGTTTCAACCATGAAGGTTTTATGACCTGCATTTATCTGCTGTCTCTACCAATACGATATTACGTAGTCTCTTTGCTGACTGGGAAAAGAAATGCGTCGAAGAAACGCAACTAAGTCCAACTGACATATGTTGATGTGTATGAAGATATTGCCAATCCTAATATGGCAATGAGGAATTTTTGACCCCAAACTGTGTACGTGTGCATTGGCCAGGCACGTGCGTATCATTACATAAACTTTGACAACCGAGTTGGTGCACTGACTGACTAGATTGATTTTTTACCACAAATAATTATAGATTGTCTAAAAAACACAGCCTCGTTTACTTTACTTTATTATATCACAAGGTTGTTTGCAAATAATTAGCGTTTTTGAGTCAAACACCTATCAGAGTTATTGTAATTAAGTTTTCGCTCTTAATATAGACAATTAATCTCATTTAGTTTATCATTGGCACAACATAGCTAAACAAACCTCAGTCGCCAACACTGTCACAATTCGAACTACTACAGTAATTGATCTCCATCATGATGGTACCATATTCCGACTCTGAAACCATAGTGTTAGTACCATGTACCTTTTCGATACAATAATGTTGGTATCGGTTACTAACACACTAGCCAGAGTTTTAGTTTTCCTTACAGACTCGGTATAGATATTATATAGTGTGAGTAAGCGTTGATGTCGCATTGTCATAGACTTTATATGATGTTAGCTACACTATCGCAGGTTTACAAATTCGTCTAGGAGATTGTACCGTCCTATTATCCCACATTCTTCGACCAAATATATAGTGGTTAAAGGGCGTAATACCGGCTCCTACTGATGAGTCGCCAGTAAGCACGAAACGAATGTGCATGAGATTATACTTTCCGTTCATGCTTTCTTTGGTTTATCCTTCTGGTCGCAACTGAACTAATTTGTTACTAGGTTCGCAACACCTAAAACATGCTTGCATATATATATTAGTTCTTCGCAACAAACAGTATTTAACTCTAATATACTACAGTAAACAGCAGAATACGACGGGAAGCTGAATAGCGGAGATCAAACTGCAATATTAAAGATGTATGCGAAATCATAAATGGTGCTCGAATCTTTTGTGGTCTCACACTAATCGTACTTGGCTGGAATGTTGATTATATGTTCAGTTATAAAAAGATACTTTTTTCAGCCTTTGCGAAACTCATCCACGTTATTCCATTAATCAAACACTGATTGCTGATGTGGAGGTAACAATAACTTAAGTAAAGTTTGCGCACTGGATAGCAAAACGATTAACATTATATTTAATCAGCCGCAAAACACGGCAACAGAATCGTAAGTCTTATTTGCTAAGACGTGTCGATATCCCATGACAAATATGAACAGGTAAAATATATGCAAAACTCCTACCAATATCAACCACATTATTGATTTTTCATATCTTTTAAAAATTGTGATTTGAGTCACATTAGTTTGTTTCACATCGGTCTCTTTTGATGAAAATTGCAGCTCGAGACATATCAGTAAGCGAGGTTGGCGTTAGTTTTTATAAACCGTACGACTGGTTGAAATAAAAGGATCAGGTTTCCATACCAAGTCCGCAAACTTGATTTTAATAGTTTTTTTCCACCAACTGCAAATTCAAAGATAAGTAATATTTTAAACACATTTTTTAGAAAAAATACGTTTAAGTAGGATATCAGACACAGTTAAAATTAAATAACGAGAAACAAAAAAATATTTCTGTTGATAATGCAACCGAGGAATAAAATAAATTTTTTACAAGTTTTAGAGATTTATGTCGTCTTCATGGTTGCCTTAGTGTTAATTTAGCACGCTTTTCTTATATACGGGTGCATAGAACGGCTTGTGTTTTGGAAATAAATACGCGCACCGTATTTTATCTTTTATAATTTAATCACATTATTTTACCTTTTTACGCCGCCATTCCTAATGGTTCTACCATCGCAACTAGGCTGCTAGTATTTTGAAACATTTTTCTTTGGCCTGCATAACTTTGTTTGTCTAAGCATCGACATGAAACGTTGATGGTGCGGGTGGTGGTTACACTTCTTTAAATCAAGGTTGCGAGATTGACATAAACACCAATCCAATTATATTTGACCAGCTATGTCGGTCGACAGGTTAAATAAAATACCGATTGTGATTATTCCAAGCCCATAGACATAATCTAGGAAAGTGGTCACCAGGTACTGCATAGAAACACTGGAAACTGCGAAACTTAGCGGTTGTCGAATTGCAAAATCTGAGATTTGCATGAAGAAGATATTCCGCAACTCAGCGTAAATTGATTACATATGTAAGTCAATCGCTTTCATTGTATAGGGTACTGTCTATGAGCAATTCGGTTGTATTCATTTGGGAATCCTTTCAAATGTTTCATACCTCAGGAAATTTGTATTTTTGTCTACATAATTACCACATTCGAGTCATGTACGCGACAAAATTTTGGACAATAATTGAAGAATCCTCAATAGGGAAAAAGACAGTCTACTGGATGAATTGCCTATTCTACATTATACAATGCATGGTTTATACTGACGAATGTATGCATAGAATGGGACTGTTATCTATAAAAATGACGCAAGCTTGATTTAAATAAACATCACCGCCCGTCTAACCAATGTTTATTTTTTATAATATAAATGTTCAATTCAATATCACGACATCAGGTAGCGTAGCGTCTGTTCTATAATGACGAATTGTGGATGGTTAATTGGAACTTTAAGGCTGAAATGATGCCATATAGGCTCTACTTGAAGTAAAGGCTAACCAAGGAACATTAGTTAATATGTATAGCTGAAAACTGTGCGTAGTATGCGGCAGAGTCGCTCAGTGGTTAGAGCAAGAGATCTCGATACAGACGCGCCTAGGTTAGAGCCCGTCCGCAATACAATTCTGGACAGTATTTGACAAGTTCCCAGTAAGGACGAAACCGGTTCACCAGATGAATTACCTTTATTACAATACACGATGCTTAGTTTAGACAGCAACTGTACATAATTGGAAAGTTGTTTATGTCAAGATCGCAACCTTGATTTAAAATTAAACGAACATTGGTTGCGCGGGTGGTGATAACAATTATTATAATCAAGGTTGCGGTCTTGATATAAACACCTGACCCATTAATTACTTACACTATACAATTCTTAGTTTATACTGACATATGTAAGTAATTAATGGGTTATATCAAGACCACAACTTGATTAAAATGTTTTCATCACCTGTATAGTAAATAATTGTTTAAATACAAAATTATTGATTAACATTTTTTTGAAAATTTATCTACATTCATATAGCGATGCTAGAAGATCTTGATTTAAATAATGCAATCCGAAATCGCGCAATCAATGCTTGTGTCGTTGTACACCTTATATCCGTAAGGCAAAATAAGAAAAAAATACATTACCAACGTGACTACATAAAAATTATGCGGCTGAAAATCTTTGCTGAAACACACTATGCGCAAGATTCTCAAGTCTAATATTGCTTTCCTGTTATATGCACTGCGGTTTGATCCTCGCCAGTCAGTTCGACATCTTATTCTGATGATAATCATGGACGGTTGAAACGCGACAGTACGGTAGTTTTGTTAGGTTGTTCGACGACTGGTTAAATACAATGGGATTGGTGTTTACTTCAAGCTCGCAGTCATTGGATGTTTAATTGTATTACCAATATGTATGTGGGGCAAATTCTGCAAAAAATTAATGTTCGTTACAACGTAGAAATTGTGCAGCCGACATTTCCCGCCAAGTGCAATGTATGCGAGACTACTAGAGGTGAGAGGCACATATCTAATTTTGATTCGCATATATACGCATTGCGGTTTTATCCTCGCCAGTCAATTCGCCGTCGTTCTCTGATGATAATCCCGGAAGATCGAAACTCGTCAGTGCGTGCGACTGACGCTAGTCTTGATATGTTTACGTAATTTGTTTTATAAAATAAGATTGGTATTAATTGAAGTTCATGTTGATTTCACCTGTATTCTTTGGGTCGCTTATATGGATTGTCTTTGAATTTAATATAAATGTGTCTTCCTTTTTGCCACCATGTCCTATTAAGTGCCAAAATATGTCAGTACGTGCGACTGACGCTAGTTTTACTATGTTGTGCAGCCAGTTATATCAAAATGTTGTTGGTATTTATCTCATGTTAGAACATTTGTTTAAATGGTGTTTTTTATCGCTATTCGCGCAATCAATGATTTTTGCATCTTAACACTTTGTTCCAATCGCGCGTGTGAGATGGGTCCCTTATGCTGACACCCTCAGTGTTAATAATAAAAATTTCATCTAAATAATAATAATTTATTCAATATTAATTCCTGAGACTCACTTGCTGCCTCCAGCCTTCGTGTGAATCTTCCTTATGTCAGTTGTCGCGCTTTTGAATGAAAATTTTCTTGTATTCACATCAGCCACAAATAAAGTCTTTGAAGTTTTCTTGGCCTCAAAGTTATCCACTGCAACACACATACTCTGTGCTTGACTGACATACTTACTTCATAATTTCTGTGTAACAATGGTCATAAAATATTTGCCGTATTCCATTGCCATTTCGGAGTATTCTGGCCTCGGATGTAAAAATCTTCTTCGGTAATGAATTCATATTTTTTATTTAATTAGCTGTAAATTAAATCAATTCGAATAAAATTTAAATGGTATTTGTCAAAAGTAGTGCTAAATGTATGGAAGTTTTATGTATTACAAGTGAGCAGTATGTACACTTTTTTTGAGAGTAATGACAAATGACGGAGGAAGACGAGAGAAAATGTTCGCCGAAATATCCACAAACGCGAAAATGTGACGAAATGTACTGTTAAAAACATGTTTGCATAACAGGATAGGGTAAAAAAAAATAATTTGAAACAATTTCAGGTTAAATTAAAGGATAACATTACAGTTTTAAAATGTGAATTTTATTACGAATATAAATTGAAAAAATTAGTATAGAATTTGATAGTACTGTCACTAGTAGTTTTGAAGCTAAAATTTAATTTCAGTAATAGAAAATGAATATAATTGGCCACTTTAATTTTAAAAAATTGTTTTTTACAGTTAAATACTGTTTGTTGCGAAGAGCTAATATATATGCAAGTATGTATTAGGTGGGAACTAGTAACAAATTAGTTTAGTTGTGACCAGAAGGATAAACCAAGGCAGCATGAACGGAAAGTATAATCTCATGCACATTCGTTTCGTGCTTACTGGCGACTCATCAGTAGGAGCCGGTATTACGCCCTTTAACCACTATATATTTTGGTCACGAAACGAATGTGCATGAGATTATACTTTCCGTTCATGCTGCCTTTAGTTTATCCTTCTGGTCACAACTGAACTAATTTGTTACTAGGTTCGAAACACCTAATACATACTTGCATATATATTAGTTCTTCGCAACAAACAGTATTTAACTGTAATATATTGAATTGAATGATGTCATGTTTACCGCGAAATGTGATAACTGATATCGATCAAGGCCAGGGTGTATGGATTTACTGGAGTAACAGGTGTTCAGAAATTGTTGTAATTCTCAATTTCGGTGAACTATAGCATAAATTTATATCAATCATATTGGTACCATGTTCCGACTCGGAAACCATAGTGTTAGTACCGGTACTTATCGATACAATAAGTGTATCGGTTACTAACACAATAGCCATAGTGTTAGTATCCTTTACAGACTCTGTATATATATTATATAGTGTGAGTTAGCATTGAAGTCGCATTGTCGTTGACTTTAGATGATGTTAGCTTCACTATTGCAGGTTTACACATTCGTCTAGGAGATTGTACCGTCCTATTATTCCACATTCTTCTACCAAATATATAGTGGTTAAAGGGCGTAATACCGGCTCCTACTGATGAGTCGCCAGTAAGCACGAAACGAATGTGCATGAGATTATACTTTCCGTTCATGCTGCCTTTGGTTTATCCTTCTGGTCACAACTGAAATAATTTGTTATTAGTTTCGCAAAACCTAATACATACTTACCTGTGGATAAGTTGTAAATTGAAGCGGATGAAAAGCCTTTTCTGAATAACTTCAAATTATGAAATTGATCACATTAAAATTTTTATTGAAATATTTGGTGTTTATTTTTATATCGCAATATATGTACTTTTATAAATTTGCCTGACATTCACCAATTTTTCTAAATTTTTGGACAGAATTAGCTAGTATCAAGAAGATCATATGTATATCAGGAAATATGATTTAAGTGATAATGCAACTGTCGTTGTTGGTTTTCTAAAATTTCACAAAATTAAATGAGATGTTCTGTTCGAATAAGGTGCTATACTGAAAGATGAACACACATTCATGTCATAAATGCAATAAATTATTTTCACGTACTTATTGTTCAACGTCCAGAGAAGAACCACAAGGCTATAATCAAATAAAAGTGCAAGAGATAAATCGCGAGTTCTGACAGTGGCCATGGAAAGTCTAAACATATCAATACGTGTGACAGACGGTAGTTTTGCAATACTATGTCATTTCTCAAATAAAATTAGATTTTAATTTTTATATTTTCTGCATACATGGGTGAAAGAATTGTTTTCACCTTTCACACAATAATTGATTGCTTGATTCAACAAATTATAGGCGGTTTGTTGGAATCAAACAATAATTGATTGCGCAGGTGGTGGTAACAATACTTTAAATCAAGTTTGCGAGCTTGAAGTAAACATCAATCCCATTGTATTGATTCATTAAAATAACCTATGGATTTTCAGGTGAATGTCACAAAACACAGATACCAAAATTCACAATTCCTTGTCATTACTTGATTTAAAATTTAAACAGAAATACGCATGATTTGTGAAAACGGTGTTCAGTCTTGGCGGAATTGTTGCTTTCTTTACTAGCGGAGTTTATTTAAAAATATTCTGAGACGATTCTTCAGTAATCGACTGGTACAATATATATAGCGCTCTGGGAAGCTATTTCATGTGCATAAATAAAAATTATTGTACTTATTCATCAAACTGAGTTGGTCCTATACAATTATGTTTAGCAGGTGCTACAGTCCAAATATCGAACGTTAATTCAGTAAATATATTGTTGGAAAAGAGAAAAGTACCGGCTCCTATTAATGGGTCGCCAGTTTAGAACGAAACACTTGTGCACATGCAATTATACATTTGCAAATTTTGGTCTAAATGGATGCCATATGAGCTCCACCTAAAGAAAAAATTGGGTAACCAAGTTAAATTAGTTAGTATATAACTGAAAATTGTGTGTAGTGTAGTGTTCGGCAGAATGGCTCAGTGGTTAGATCACCAGACGCGTTTTTGCAAATACACATATAATTTTTTATTATGCATTCGAATAGTCAAAGATATACTTATTCTCGCATTAATTTTAGCTGTTGCTGTATAATTTTGACAAGAATCTCAACTTCTGCCTAATTTTCTATATGAAGAACCATATAGTTGCGTAGATTTGAGATTTTGTGAATAATGCCCTTTTAACTGGGTTGTATAAAGACACAGTGAATAAAGGCTTCAATATGTGAAGAAATTATCAATTTAAATTTCGGTTGAAATAATTTTTTTATTTACAATAGAATTTCTATTCCAAATTACTTGAATATGTGACTCAAAATTGCTGGAAAGAAAAATTCATCTGTATACATATCACGTTTGTAATAATAAATATCTTCTAATTGTAAAAAATCAAAAGTATAACATTTGTGCCATTGTATTACATAAATTCAGGTTTCCGTTATCATCCTTCATCGTTTAGTCGTTCGTGGATCATTATCAAACAGCGTTAAATTAACTTATGCGAATTCATATATTTTTTTATGTATAAAATTTTAACATCACTTGGTTTAAGGCCATGCATCCAAGACAAGGGAAAAGAACAAAATCTAGCATAATTTGTGAAATTAATGATAAAGTTGAGTTCGAAAACTAATTGATAAAATGCGTATATAAATGATATTCATAAATATGCAGATAAATAGGCGTGTAGATCATTTTCTAGAAAGATGGGTAAACTTACAGATGCACTAAGTAATAGAATAATTGAAAGGATAGATTTAAAGAAAGAAAAATAGACAAATACGCAGAGAATTGTTAGATAAATTGTCTAATAGACGTTATTAGAGAGAAATTAAGTGAAGAAGATGCATAGCAATTTTATATAAATATATAGATTTTATGTATATATATATATATATATATATATATATATATATATATATATATATATATATTTCCTATTGATCGATAGGTAAAGAGATTTGAAGAAAGGTATATGGTTACATAGATGGATAATTCGATGAATAATATTTTTTTTGATGATATTTGTGATATATTGGTAGATAAATAAATTGACATATTTTTTCATGCAGATTTTTATTTATTACCATTTACCTATTTGCGCTTAAATTTGACCTGACATTTCCCACATAAATAATAATGTCAGATTTCATCGACAGGTGTTTCCTTAATTTTCAGATAATTTACTTTTCTTAAATTTCAAAACATTCAATTTCAACTAAATGAAAACTACATTATTTGTCTCGTTTTTGGATATATTTTTCTACGTAGTCCACATTTTATTAAGCGCCATGATTGGTACAACCAATTTGTGCTTAACTTGTGTGTTGATGGTTTACTGACCCGGTAAAGATTTATCAGTATATGTCACTGATAGTCTATTCCAAAAGGAAAAAAATGTAAGGCCAAAATTTTTTGAGTATCTTTAATCAAGATCAAAAGTTTGCCAATTTGTATTTCGAATAAGTTCCCGGAATATTTTGATTTTTGCTATTAGGAGATGAGGTTTGAAAAATAACATTGAGATTCCGAGAAAACAAAACAGATTTAACCCATTAGTCAAGGAAGATTTTTGCCGGAAATGTATAAACATGGAGGCTAATAATTACATTATTCATATTTTAGCTAACAGGTCACTATTCAGCTCACAACTCATCCTAGCGATTAAAGACAAGTTGACGACTGCCACTCCGTCGACTTGTGTGATAGACTAGTAATGCGAGAGTGAAATTTAATTTAACCTGCTTCATTTATACTTATGACTGGCTAATCTTTTGATAGCTACTGAAGTTTCACTCGACGGGCATGATTCGCGTATTTGTGTATGTATGATTATAACTGCTAAGTGTTGAGCTAATATAATAACATACGCGTATACATCCATATAAGTGAAATTAAATTTATTGATTGGCAATTACCATTTTACACGCGTCAGACTAATCTTCTTGTGAATGACGTAATCAAGGGTGTCCTCAGTGGTTATATCGGTGGCAAGTAATACAAATTAGGCAGCATTGAAATCATTCCAATATAATTAAGTGCGCTCAGATTGGCGGCATGCTATATAGTTTTTTTTAGTATAATATATCTTAAGTGCCAAATATTAAATTTTTCAATAGTTTTATGTATTATGGAAAAATATATTCTTTGAAGTAAATTGGGAATAAAGGACAAATGAAAATTAAGTTTTCTTTTAATTAATTGTAGAGAAATTATCTCGTTTTAATGTGTAGATTACTTTCAAGGTAGCGTGAAATTTGTGGTTCAAGAGCAATGGGAGTACTTTGACTAAAGTTGCAAACATAAGATATACAGCAATCCCAATTTATTTAACTCAAATCAAAACATAGCAAGAATAAATTCAGTCACACTTACTGACGCGTTTCGACCTTGTCCGGTCATCATCAGAACACGACGGTAAACGGTAAATTAAAAAATTCTATATGTAGCACTCACCTTTTGCAATCTCGGATGGATTGTAATTAACTGGAATTATCGGTTGCACATAACATTTATGCAGCTTCTGCCTCATGTAATAAAGTTATACAATTAACCAAACAGTGTGTGTGCTTCTTGTTGATAATAAATATTTAGAAGAAGTTTGCAGATCTTTGTATATATTGTCGACGTTTCTTGGAAGATTGCTGGCTTACTAGGTGAGTGCGGTTTAATTAAACTCAATTATGAAATATATTTCCGTTCTCTCAACTTTTCAAGGAAATTAAGTCTGGTGCAACCAATTAATTTTGACTGATATTTACCAGTCAAATGTTTTGTTTTTTTTAAATTTACCAAATAACATACGCAAAGTGACGTCAGACTGGAATACGGAAAGCAATTTGCATAGCAATCCAATGTTGATAACTACACGAATATCTAAACTAATATTGGGCCAAAACGCTCACATTTTGCGGAGTCAATGGGAGTGGAAGCAGGTAATAAGCCTGATCCGGATCAAGGTGAAGCTAAATTTTAGAAAACGACGTGAGCTGTGTAGGAGATATTAAACATTTTATTTTATTTGCGTTTTGACAAACACAGTTAGTTTTCCAGTAGTTTTCTTTCTTCAACAAAATATTTCGGCTGCCTTTATCAGGAGCCTATTTCATTTGGTCCATCCTCACCAGTTTAAAAAAAACAAACTAATGAAGTAAGCGCAATATTTCCTCTGGCAATATTATTTTTAATGGTGAGGATGGACCAACTGAAGAAGGCTGTCGATAAAGGCAGCCGAAATATTTTGTTGGTAAAAGAAAAATACTGGAAAACTCAACGCATTAGTCAAAACACGGACAGAACTCGAACATGGTCACGTCTGCTTCGGAATCTCATGCTCAGTACGTGATGAGTTCCCAATAAGAACGAGCTTTGTGTAAACACCAAACCCATTGTATTTAACCAGTCGTCATACAGCATAATAAAGCTACCTCCAGTCGCACATACTGACGCGTTTCGACCTTCCATTATCTTCATCAGAGTACGACGGCAAAATGACTAGCGAGGTTCCAACCGCAATGCATATACATAGAAAGCAAAATTATACATGCGGCTCCCACTTCTAGTAGTCTCCGATGCATTGTACTTGATTGTAAATGTCGGTTGCACAATTTCTATACAGTCACGAACATTTAAATTCTGTTTGTTGCGGAGAACTAATATATATGCAAGTATGTATTAGGTGTTGCGAACCTAGAAACAAATTATTTTAGTTGTGACCAGAAGGATAAACCAAAGACAGCATCAAGGGAAAGTATAACCTCATGCACATTCATTTCGTGCTTACTGGCAACTCATCAGTAGGAGCCGATATTACGCCCTTTAACCATTATATATTTGGGTGACGAATGTGGGATGATAGGACGATACAATCTCCTAGACGAATGTGTAAACCTGCAGTAGAGTAGCTAACATCGTAGTCTCGACAATGCGACTTCAACGCTAACTCACTCTATATAATATATATACCGAGTCTGTAAGGGATACTAAAACTATGACTATTGTGTTAGTAACCGAAACCAACATTATAGTATCGAAAAGGTACATGGTACTAACACTATGGTTTCCAAGTCGCTACATGGTACTAACATGATGGATATCATTCTATGCTATAGTACACCGAAATTGAGAATTACAACTATTTCTGAACACCTGTTACTCCAGTAAATCCATACACTCTGGCCTTGATCGATATCAGTTATCACATTTCGTGGTAAGCATGACATCATTATATTCAATATATAACAGTTAAATATTGTTTGTTGCGGATAAAAAATATATATGCAAGTATGTATTAGGTGTTTCGAACCTAGTAACAAATTATTTCAGTTGTGACTAGAAGGATAAACAAAAGACAGCACGAACATTAACTGCTTGCAGCTTTCGCCACACACACATATATAAGAAGTACAATTAATCCATAATTAATTGCGCCGGTGGTGGAAAAAAATATTTAAATCAAGTTTGCGAGCTTGAAGTAAACACCAATCCCATTGTGTTTAACCAGTCGTCGAACAACATAGCAAAACAACTCCAGTCACACGCACTGACGCGTTTCGACCTTCCATGATCATCATCAGAGTACGATGTAAACTGACTAGCGAGGATCAATCCACATTATATATATATATATATATATATATATATATGGAAAGCAAAATTTTAAAAAATTTTTAATCGTGAATATTATTATTTTTATTTACTTTCTTCTTCTCTTATGATTATATGTCAGTAAATTATGGCCTGGTAACAGCTTTAAATTGCTCACTGTGTTGATCTATATATATATATATATATATATATATATATATATATATATATATATATGTATATCTATATATATATATATATATATATATATATATATATTTATATAACATGCATGTCTTATGAAATTGTCTGACAAACCCAACATATGAGACTTGTACTGTAAATTTTCTACTTTTGAGATAACAATTTCTTATAATCTACTTATATATATTTTTGACCGAATTCTTACTGTAAGGCGATCATTTAATGTAGGAAGATGTATATATGCATTTTTGTCTTGCAACTATAAATTTATAAGAATTCACATTCATTCCTTCCATCATATACGCGTGTCTACATTTAATTCACTACTAATGATATAAAATTAAATTATTATGTCATTTTCCAGGTAAGTATGCTTTGCTCCTGCAAACTTTACGAATTAGTTCTAATTATACGCGGTCCTGTTAAATTCGATTAAATTATGTAACGTATTGCACGCCAAATTTGCTTAGCTAGTTATAAGGGTGGAGCAATAGCATTTCGAATCAATGCCCCTGTGGGCTTGGTAAACAACTGAAATTAACAGTCTCATTACCATAGTCATTACCAAACAATTTAGTCTTGAACAATATGAGTAGGATTGTTTATTTGAATCGAGTTTGCGCACGTATAGTGAACAAAAATCTCGCCATTGTTATATTGGTAAAACAAACTACAATCATGAAATTTGATTTTCACAATTATTCAACTTCTCCTTTAATTAATGTATAAGCATATATCTCTAAAATTACGTACTTAACTGTCTGCCTTTCTGTCTTTATATATATATATATATATATATATATATATATATATATATATATATATATATATATATATATATATATATATGCATCTAAATTTCTATCTATAAACCTTAGCCAATTTGTGTGTTGTCTGTCTCTTTATACATTCATCGTGGCATCAAGTTTGTATGCACATTCACTTTAAAATTACCTATACAGTAAATAAACGCAATTATTAAACATATAACTGAATGTATGCGTCAAGCGTTTGCCTTCATTTCGGGTGTAGGTAATGCCATCATTCTATCATAAATTCACATAAATGTCAATATCATATGCGTACATTCATGTAAACATGCGTCCACTAGATCAGATGCTTACAAATACCTTTGTATTTATTCTCCATTGTGCATTAAAAGGGGTTGGCGTTCATTAAAGCAGCGCACAGTTAGTAATAAATTTAATGTGCATCAAGTGGGCTCGTGTTTGTGCACAGTGTGCATACTGTCTGTGAAACGAGGCCCATCAAATATATTGGGAGTGAAAAGTATTTACGCAATCAAGCCTCTTAATGCAGCCGCAGACCCACGTTGGTCACGTACTTGCCCCCAAACCACAGTGCATATGCCAATATGTGCCTTAAGAGTTTCTGAGACGGCAATAAACTTGTCAATTTCATTACAGACGCTCAGAGCTAGGCCTATGCACCCACAAAATGACCTTTCCATTCTTTTATTTTCTGTGCAATTTATATACACATATACACACACACACACATATATATATATATATATATATATATATATATGTTCAGCAAACGGTACGTTTCATTGTTTATGACCAGAGTCAACTCCATGTCTATAGGCAGACGAAGATGCAATGACTGAGAAGTATCTAGCCGCACGCCTTCAGCCAACTAGGTAGAGCATAAACGATAGGCGTACACAAGGACGAACGTAATTGAATGTTGATTTTGCCAATTGTATGTTTACATGTACTGCATACGTCTATGAGACGTGCATGCATTAGACGTTGGTATTATAAAAATACATATTCTCAAAGTAAGAATTACGTAAAAATATAAATAGAACATTATGTTAAATGCAAAATTTGTTAGCACTATAATCGGATCCTTGTTTTTTCTAACATATATTACAAAATATAGAATTTTATTAAAATATTACCCTTTTTGAACCAAACTCGGATCCTTGTTTGCCAGACTGAAGTTTTGATGATATTGCGCCGTTTCTTTAGGTGGAGCCGATGTGGCATCTCTTTAGACCTGCAATTCCAAATAGCCTGCCACAATATGCTATGATATAACAGACCACGCTACCTGGGGAAGTAGTATTGCATTGAGGCTTTTCACAAATAAACAGATACACATGTACGCAATAGCATTAGATTTTTAGTTCGGCTATATGCTGCAACGTGAAAATTTTGAAAACATAGTGAAAAACCTAATTCGCTCTCGTTTCCTAAAAATACAATCAATACATGGTTAATTTAATTTTAAGCTTGCGGATCTGAAAGTAATGGCAGTCCCTTTTTTACAAATCATTGGTAGAACAGAAAAACTAAATTCAGTCGCCGTACTGACGATATTCAAACTTCCATGGGTATCTAAAGAGCACAATGACCAACTGATTAATAAGGATTAAATATTTATTCATGCATATATATATATATATATATATATATATATATATATATATATATACCATAGGTAAAAGGAATCCAAAATAGAAGCCCACCACTAAGAGTCTCTCACACAATGAACTTGTCTAGAATGTGGGCTGCAAAATTTCTATGCAACCATGAGCATAATTTTTCGGCTTTTGTTAGACCTACATATGCTATATAGTTGATAGATAAATAATTTCGAGCTAAGTATTAACAATTATTTAATCACGTTTGCTGATTTACGATAAATACCAATCCAGTTGCACATCACCAGTCAGTCGCTCGAACCGACGCGCTTCGATCTATCATGGTTACCTTTATAGTTCAACGACATTATAATTATCGAGAATCAGTCGTCGATACACATATAAAGTATAGCGAATGTAAAATAAATCTCCCGAAGTTAGCATTGTCGCAAGCATTTTTCTTCACTAGAAGGGCGTTTGAATAATAATTTACAGTCATGAAAATATATTTAAATGATGAATCTCGTTGCGCAGTGCTGTCCTTCTTGTTGTGGATTTGATCGCATTTTTCTTGTGCGGGACAATTGATAGCACTCTTAGGTCGGTAAAATCTTGAATGTTGTACATTTTCAGGTGCTCTGATTATTGGCCTTGATTGATGGGTTCTCACTTGTCCCTTCTTTTTTAAGCCTTCTATCAGCTGATTGTCTGAAAATTTGAGTATTAGAGACTAGGTATGAAGACCGGATATTAGGAAGACAAAAAATACTTTTAGAATTAACATAAATATAAATATATCTGTCTTGAATGAGGATACCACATTTGCCACAAGTTGTGTTTTACTCCTGTGCGTATTGTGTCAACCCTGAAGATGAGACTGGAAATTAAGTCTCGAAAATTTGAAAAAAGAACAATGGAAAATCTTGTTCCAACGTCATTTTCAGACAATCAGCTGATGAAAGGCTTAAAAAAGAAGGGACAAGTGAGAACCCATCAATCAAGGCCAATAATCAGAGCATCTGAAAATAATCAAAATTCAAGATATTACCGACCTAAGAGGAAAATATATTTGCAGATTTCGGTTGAACAAAAAGAGATTTATTTATATCTCAAGTTTAAAAATCGGATATCAAAAATATAATTCTCATCCGACGTATTCAGTGATCGTTTCAATAGCTTGCCGAAAGATACAAGGATGTTGTTCTCATGACTACTTAGAAACTTGGCAAAAAACAGTTAAATACTATTTTTTGCGGAGAACTAATATATATGCAAGTATGTATTAGGTGTTGCGAATCTAGTAACAAATTAGTTCAGTTGTGACCAGAAGGATAAACCAAAGGCAGCATGAACGGAAAGTATAATCTCATACAAATTCGTTTCGTGCTTACTGGCGACTCATCAGTAGGAGCCGGTATTACGCCCTTTAACCATTATATATTTGGTCAATTATGTGGGATAATAGGACGGTACAATCTCCTAGACGAATACGTACACCTGCAGTAGAGTAGCCAATATCGTATAGTCCCGACAATGCGACTTCAACGCAAA
>JAQBSW010010559.1:0-23706 GCA_029291075.1 Eudiplozoon nipponicum | reverse complement strand
TATCGGACGTACGAAGAAGCAATTGATAAGCAGAATCCAGCAACATTTGCCACAGAAATTGATTAACAAAGGCTTGCCACCGTCAGGAAAATCAGCTATTTCCGATCATATATTGGCAACGGGGCACCCTGTCAATTCGACCAATTTCACAATTCTACATAAAGCAAAATCAGAAAAATTATTATTTATCTACGAAGCACTTTACATAAAACAACAAGCACCTGGCCTTAATATTCAAAAGTTTCATCAACATGATATTCTTATCGACTGGCCAAGAATAACAAAATTCAACAACAATCTACTAGTATCCAGCCAAGAACAAACAGGCCCTCGACTAGAATCAACAAACGTACAATCGGATTGGCAACAAACTGAAGTGGAAATAACAGAGGCGCATACGATGACAGAAGTCTCCAAACAATGTGAGCGTTTAACACTGCAATCAACACTGGCGTTGTTACCACGTGAAAGCACTTTGCGCAACGAGGTGAAACGATCAACTATACTGGGAAAAATAGCACTTGTATATGTAACAGTGAACAATGCGCACAAATGGTTAATTCTCAAGCTATCAAAAACAATCATGACAAGATCTCAGACATCACTTCGCAATACTGCGAGAATGACCTTTACATGCAAACACACATACACAATACAAACACAAACGCATACACACTCACCTACTAGTCAAAACAAGAAACAGCAGTAATAACCAGTCAGATTTGTCACCAAAAACATAACCAATTAACAACCCAAAATGTATAAATATGTATGATTGTATAAGAGACGTTTAGTATTCACGAAATAAATGGCCATTATCCTCTTAGTTATTTGTGTGTTTTTTCTTCCTAACTATAAGAATATATATATATATATATATATATATATATATATATATATATATATATATATAAAGTTCGGAGGAAATGTCATATAGACTATCTGAAGGAAAGACTAACCACAACATAAGCTGGAATAAAACTGAAAAGCATGCGTAGTACGCGGATAGGTTAGCATAAGGATGAAACAAATGTGCTTCCGGTTCGTACCTCGATGCCGGAAAATAATTGAATGTATTTCACGTGTACCAAATACATGCGAAAACGATCTTCTCGAAGACTTTATTTTTTTACCTTTTGCAGTCTAATTTTCAATATCAACATGTGTATAACCAAAGTCCGGCAACACTACTCTAATCCATGGCATGGTGACTGCTCTATAATACCAAATCTCGAAAGGGTAGTTAGACCATTAGGCCGAAAAAGATGCCATACTAAATCCACTTGAAGGAACGACTAATCAAAATAATAAGTTGATTAATTAGTGAAAATTGCGTATAATGTGCGGCAGAGATAGCGAAATTGATGGATACAAGTCTTTGAAGCAAATATGTAAAAAATGTGCTTCTATAAACTTAAAAATGCAAAAGAAAGCAATGCTATTCATCAATTAGGCCTCACACTTATACATCAGAAAAGACCAGAATTTCTGCCACCAGAGACCAAAATGTTGTAGTAGAGCTAGACAAAGTGTGTGTTTATTGCTCAATCAATGAATAGTAGTTTAGATGCCAAGCTCACCGAACGAAAAGCCAGTTGATTAGTTATTGTTTGTTGCGTAGAACAAAAATATATGCAATTTGTGTTAGGTGTTGCGTTCCTAGTAACAAATTATTTTAAATAGGACCAGAAATATAAAATAAGATCAGTGTGAACGAAAGGTATAATCACACTTCATAAAAAAATCTGCGAAAATGCGATTTCAAAATTGACTCACTCAATAAAATATAAACCGATCTTGTTAATGGTACCGTCATTCTTTGCCTAGTAAGTACATCCTACCAACACTAAGGTCACCAAATCGATACCAACAAAATGTATTTCAAGATATGCTAACTTTTACTAAAATTGAGCATTAAGACTTCGGAATACCTGTTACTCCAGATGACCATTATAGTTTGCATTTAATCGATATTAAAATTAATTACATTTCGCTGAAATCATGATATCACTCAATTCAATATAAAACAGTTAGATACTGTTTGTTGCAGAGAACTAATATATATGCAATTGTATATTAGGTGTTGCGCACCTAGCAAAAATATAGTTTAAATAGGACCAACCCGATGGATAAAACAACATCAGTATCATGACACATGATCTTCATGCTTACTGGCGACTCGTCAGTATGAGCCTGTACTACGCTCGATACTAACTGTATATTAGGTCAACAAATGCTGGACAATTGGATAGTACAGTCTCCTATACGAAGGTGTATTCGACAATGCGACTTCAAAGACAACTCATTATATAGAATAAATATCGAGCCTGCAAAGGGTACCAAAACTATGGTTTTTAAAATATAATTTTGATACATGGTACAAACACAACTGATTTCAAGATAGGTTAAATTTCAAAAAAATGAGAATTACATCTACTTATAAACATCAGATATTGAAGTAAATCCATAAATTCTAACGTAGATGGATACAAGTTATCACATGAGACCATAACGTTTGTTCAGGCTGGCTGGTTTATCCTTCTGATCTTATTTGAATCAAGCTGGTTCACTAGTTTCGTGTAATATTTATCGATTTTATTTAAACGCCACTGTTAAATATTTGTCTACTTAACTTTTGTAATTAATATATATTTTGCGCGCTTACTGGTTGAACACACATAGAACCTATTCCGATAAAGTTTATGAGAAATAGTCAGTTAATGTAGACTTAGGCGTTACTTGGATTGAGCAAGATATAAGCGGCATAAATGTTTAAATTAAATTTATTATTTCAGTCCTGTTACCTGTATACATAGCTTGCGTTATGTTATATATGCGGTTCCTCTATTATTAGGTAATCTTGTTTGGCGCAGAAACAATTCGGAATTTCATTGTGAACTTTTGACTTAAAAATTAGCTTTAGTTGTTTTTTAAAACAGCGTTTAACGAATACATCTGTGAAGTATTTGATGAGGTTATAAGAGCCAACAATGCTTTATATATTTTAGTCTCCAAATCCGACTAATAAAGTGACCGTGTCTTCTCTAATTCACTGGGACTGTGGCAGCCTTTCTAGCCTGATTGAGTAGACGAAAATTAGCTTACAGTATAGAAGATAGATTATGAGAAAGGGTCGGCTATAAGATGATGGATCGATTTGTGGTAGTTCAACAGGCATTGACTACTACAACGGAGGCGAAGCTGGGATATGAGAAGGAAGATTCGATATCACTCAATAATGTCGTGGCAGTTATCGCTGTGTTGCGTTTATGTGAAGATACTTGGTGAAACGATTCAACACAGCCATTAATGCTGTCATTGGTATTTTTCGCGCGGATGAAGCTAATGATTCGTCCGCTCAACATTGGTGTGATGGCTTCTTCCAGGAAAGGGAGAGGAAACACTGGCTTTATGGTTGGTATTGGTATCGAATACGCGCCGGTGAAGACAGTAGCCATGCGTTAAGTGTTGGCTTGACGAAACTATCGTGAAAAGAGACCAGCACAACATTGACCATATGTGCTAAGTACTTGGACACTAATGTATATGATGATCTACATAAAGACAGACGACAAGGAAGGCGAATCAGGTTGACCAACGAAAGTTAGCTGTGATTTAGATCAAGTTGCAATCAACGGCGTCAGCCTACTCTTTTGTTATGAGGAAAGGTGCAGTAGAGCAGCTAAACAAATTGATTGCCTGGCTAAATTAGTGGATTGTAGTTTAAATGCCTAACTCACTTTGGCAGACTTGGATAATTATTTTTATGGAAAATTTATCGTCTTCATTTGAACGCCAACTGTGCAATGTTATGTTTAGTTAACGTTTCTATATGAATACATTTTATGTTCTAATTGAATGATCACAGACAGAAACTATTACGTTACATATTCTTGGAGCCACTTAGCTAATATAGATATTGGCTTAATTTTCACTGTCATATCTTTCTTGAACGGTTGCGCACTGCGAGCTTTAAATATTGAAATTCTGCGATTTTCGAACGCGGGTTGTCGGTTTGCACCATCAGATTTGCAAAGATCTGGCTGATCCCCATTTCCAAGTACGCATCGATTTTGACTTTTTATTGGTTGGGCGCGGATTCGTCCCTTTCTTCTTCATACTAACCACTACATGACACATCCTGCTTAAGACATAAACTTAATAAGAAGTATAACAAAGTAACTTTTTGAACACAGTAGTTACTTTCTTCAGTCGAATTAGTTTAACAATGACAAAATACCTCTAAAATTTATAAAATTACTATCAGCAAAGAATATCGATGCGGTAAACGCGTAGGAATAGTACGTCGTTCTCTAGGCTTAATTTTTCAATTTTATCTGATGCAAGAATGAAACTTACACCTGACCCAATACAAGGACGAACACTACAACTCGAAGTCCACAGATACTTGAACTACTATTTCATGATAATACCAGCAGTGAAAATCGAGTTGCCCTGGACAAACGTTTGGGCGGAACTGAACGGAAGATATAGAGCTGGTGGCGATTATAGGTCGTCGCACAACATAGCAAGAGTGACGCGCGTCAGTACGTGTGCCTGAATAATTGGATCAAAGCGAAGACAATCGAACCAGTAGAAAAACCAGAAAAAAATATTGTACATTAAAATAAAATATCAATACTAGAATCATCAGATAAATGTATAATACAACCAAACTGAATTAAAATATGAAATCTAAAAAATAAATCAAAACCAAAATGAAACTCCACAAAAAATAACTTACCACTCTTGACAGTTTGATTTAATCGATTTCCAAATCGATCAAGATCCGGCAATGGCTGACAGTCAACCTCAGTAATGTTAATCAGCACACGATCCACGCGAAATGACACACCGGAGAATTCATTGCGACCCTGGATATTTATTCGCAGTGAAATACAGAAAATATTTGTAGATTTGCATTTTCGTGTATCTTTAAATACCTAAAATACTGCAGTTTAAAATTTTTCGATATTACAAATTTATTATCTTACAGATTTCAATTTCAGACAATTATATAAACTAATTTTAAATTATTTAAAACTATTTAATTAATATTTATGCTTTAGATAATGTTTGTTGCGGAGAACTAATATATACGCAATTGTGTATTGGTTCAAATATGACCAGAAGTCGCATTGTCGAAGACTTTATATTAAGTAGGCTTCACTAATGCAGGTTTGCACATTTGTATAGGAGATTATACCGTCCTATTTTTCCACATTCCTTACCCAATTATCCAGTGGGTAAATGGTGTAATACTGGCTCCTACTGATGAGTCGCCAATAAGCACGAAACTAATCTGCACGAGATTATACTTTTCCTTCATAATGTGTTTTGTTTATCCTTCTGGTCATTTCTGAACTAATTTGTTACTATGTACCAAACATCTAATACACAATTGCATAATTATACGCTGTTTGTATAAACTAAGCATGGCAAAAGATAGAAAATAAACTGTCGCGGCAATTCTGACAACCACTTGATGGTTGGCGAATAAGGACGCAAATGATCTAGTTAAAGAATTTTACTTTCTATCTCAAGCTATGTTCAATTTATACCGATAGCACATACAAAAACACATCTTGAAAGAAAAAATTGAATATTTTCGGTATAAACTAGACTTTGCACAATGTACTAAAGATAGTAAATCAAATAGATCGGTTTCGTCCTAACCTGGGATTCGTCAGTTACATGCCAGAATTTGCCGCGTTCTGAGTTAGATCTGAGACATATTTCCGTATGCATCTAATAATCGTTCCACTGAGCCACCACTGCCACACACAAAGCGCACCTTTCTATCATACATCAATTTATTTTTTGGTTAGTCTTTTCCTCGAGTGGAACCCATTAAGGATCTGTTAAGACCTGCGGTTTTAACGAGCCACCCTTCTCCGATCTGGCATATACGTATTTGTTTGTATAATCACAACCAACACTACAATAGCATTTAATAATTGATGTTTCACTCCCATGGAACAATGATAAGAAAATGTATAAATAACTAAGTCTGAACCTTAAAAATAATCATTTGAAACAAAAAATAGTTAAAAGAGATTAATTCATGGAGGTGTAATCTAGAACAGATGATCAAGCTTACATTAGGTGACATAGACACCAGGCAACCTAGACCTCTACACAACACCATGACGGCCAACTCAGTCTTGTTCCAAGGCAACATCGACATTAGTGTCCCAACGGGTTTCACTCTATCGCTTTATAAACACGATAAAATCTCACAGTTAACGCTGCCTAACTAGGAAAATTATTATGCTAAACATATTCAACATAATCGAAATTGAGCTCGATTCGATATCTTTCCGCGCAATTTTTCTGACCATGAACTATGATGCGATCGTGGACCGCGACTTGGCAGAGGAATGGGTCCTATATCGCTCAATTTGATTGTAGGTATTTCTCAGACCAGGATGTTCGAATGTCTGAAAAGCGTCCGAGATCACCATCTGAAAAGTATCAAGGCTCTCGAGCGTACAACGAAACTGTACTTACTACCCTTAAATCAGATTGAGATATTAGCCTTCCTCCATAAATTGCACAATTTGAAGAAAGCCAGTCTAGCTTTCGCGATTCTCCTGTTCAACTCATAACTCCTATTGTTTGTGCACTTTATACAACTAACAAAATATGTTAACCAAACAACTAGGTCCAAATATTCAAGTAGAAATCGCAAAGTTCAAGTAATTTAATGTTGATCCTGAAGAATTATCCTACATTCAGTTTACGAACTACATAATGAAAGACGGTACAACGACTGCCAGTCCATGCAAGGTGGCCGAAACATAATGTCAAATGTCCAGTAGTAATCAATATCTTCCGCATAATCAAGATCAACATCTGCAACTGGAACATACAAAATAGTGCTATTCAAAATAGCATCAAATACAGAATTAAACCAACCTGAGATAATTGTTCAGCTTTAAAGAACAACACTGCTAATAGCAAAGGTGTATGTCAATTCTTTATGGTTCTTAACACGACCACAAGTGCGTATAGAGATCTTGTTTAATATTTATTAGTGTGGTGGGTACACAAATTAAAATCGAATATCGAAGGAAACATTGTGATACATTCAGTAAAATGTACCAATGAAGTCTGGTGGGACGGAAATTTTTGGACGGCGACATACATGTCACTGTCCAAGCACTTTAATCGTCCATTAAATCTTGTCCTGGCTAACATCAGGCTGTTTCTGCTCTAGTATGTAATACACACAAAGTGCTCAGACAGCGCAAGATAATTGAAGCAAATTACTTAAATATGAATGGAGTCGTTTATACCACGACGGTTTTTACATGAATTGAGAGTGCTTTCTTGAAGTTACAAATGATGGCTGTCTCAATCTAAGCAACCGGCACGGTCTCCGCAATTTCATATGGTGCATAAAAATTTCACAACATCGCATAAATTATATCGCCAACACCCTTAGATGTTGGTGATATAATTCTTTATGGAAAAGGAAAGTAAAAGGAAACAGTTTTTATCCTTATCGTACAGTACTGTCCAGAATTTTCAGCGACCGGGACTCGATTTTGAGCACATTAGCTTTGAAGTCGTGCTCTTATCCACTGCGCTACACCTGTCACACACCACTTACAATTTATAGATACATACAAACAAGATTTTCGGTAGCCTTTAGTGAAGCTGAAACCTATCTGGCAGCTCTAAAGACTAAGTTTTAACTAGCATTATGTCATTATAAAACGGAAACAATGTCACTTGGAAAAGAGTATGATTTCACGTTTAATGGCAGGATTTTTAACGAAGAAATTTTGTCAGCATAAGTAAAACATTGCAAAAGAAATTAAACGCGATTCGTCAAATAGATTGACTTCGTCCTTATATATACTCTTTTGAAATGCAAGCCTTAATAAAGCTCATAGTACAACTTTCCATGTACAAAAAGAAAAATAACTGCGATCAGATACAATTAGCATTTCTTTCTCATACTTCTGAAGTAACAACAAATAAGCAGTTCTTTATATATATATATATATATATATATATATATATATATATATATATATATATATATAAATTGAAAAGCCTAATGAAACAGAAAATGTAAATTTGTGAAATAGGGAACAACCAATTATTTCGGTTCATCACCTCCAGTTCCAGCTCAATGCCCGAAGGCGCTTTACCTAGCAGTTAAATACTGTTTGTTGCGGAGATCTAATATATATGCAAGTATGTATTAGGTGATGCAAACCTAGTAACAAATTAGTTCAGTTGTGACCAGAAGGATCAACCAAAGAAAGCATGAACGGAAGGTATTATCTCATGCACATTCGTTTCGTGCTTACAGGCGACTCATCAATAGGACCCGGTATTACGCCCTTTAGCCACTATATATTTGGGCGAGGAATTTGGGATAATAGGACGATAAAATCTCCTATACGAATGAGTAGCTAACACCTTATAGTCTCGACAATTCGACTTTAAAGCTAACTTACTATATATAATATATATACCGAGTCTGTAAAGGATACTAGCACTATTAGTAGTGTTAGTAACCGATACTAACATTATAGTACCGAAAAGTTACATGGTACTAACACTATGATTTCCAAGTTGGAACATGGTACTAACATGATGGATATCAATGTATGCTATAGTACACCGAAATTGAGAATTACAATGACATCATTAAATTCATTATATAACAATTAAATACTGTTTGCTGCGGAGAACTAATATATATGTTTTAGGTGTTGCGAACCTAGTAACAAATTAGTTCAGTTGTGACCAGAAGGATCAACCAAAGACAGCATGAACGGAAAGTATTATCTCATGCACATTCGGTTCGTGCTTACTGGAGACTCCTCAGTACGAGTCGGTATTACGCCTTTTAACCACTATATATTTGGGTGATGAATTTGGGATAATAGGACGATACAATCTCCTAAACGAATGTGTAAACCTGCAGTAGTGAAGCTAACAATATATTAAGTCTCGGAAATGCAAATTGAACGCTAACTCATTCCATAGAATATATACCGAGTCTGCAAAGGATGCTAACACTATGACTATTGTGTTAGTAACCGATACCAAAGTTATAATACCGAAAAAGTACATGGTACTAACACTATGGATTTCAAATCGGTACATGTTACCAATATGATGGATATCAATGTATGCTATAGTACAACGAAATTGAGAATTACAACTATTTCTGATGCCATGCTTAACGCGAAATGTGATAACTGATATTGATCTAGGCCAAAGTGTATGGATTTACTGGAGTAACAGGTGTTCAGAAATAGTTGTAATTCTCAATTTCGGTGTAATATGGCATAGATTGATATCCGTCATGTTAGTACCATGTACCGACTTGGTAATCATAGGGTTAGTAACATGTACCTTTTCGGTACTATAATGTTGGTATCGGTTACTAACACTAGTCATAGTGCTAGTATGCTTTGCAGACTCGGTATATATATTATTTAGAGTGAGTTAGCGCTAAAGTCGCATTGCCGAGACTATACGGTGTTAGCTACTCTACTGCAGGTTTACACATTAGTCTAGGAGATTGTATCGTCCTATTTTCCTGGCAATATCTCTCACCAAATATATAAGTGTTAAAGACATGTCTCTCTGATGGTCGCCAGTGATTACTTATCCTTGCATCATGCTGTCTTTCATTTATCATCTGGTCAGGCAATTTGTTACTAGTTCACAACACCTAATTGCAGATGCTTTTCTTGCTTGCATATATTCGTTAGCCAATTATGAAGCTCTGTGGATAATCAATCTGCAGCCGAATCAATGCAAGCAGAAAAGCATGTTTCTGCATTGAGATTTTATTCCCTTATTTTATACTTTCTCCATATATATATATATATATATATATATATATATATATATATATATATAATATATAATAGATGTTCATTTGTAGATACTTAAGGGAAATTTGAGAAAGAAGCAATTCGTGTATCTGATTAAAAATTTTCTTTCTTCTTGCACATGGAACGGAAACTATGAATATTTATATTTTTATTAGGAAGAGAAAACACAGTTAATAATGAAGTGGATAACGGCCGTTAATTTTGGGAATACTAAACTTCAGTTTACAAAATTTCATTTATAGCATTCTGGGTTTTCATTTGACTATATGGGTAGCAATTAGTCTGCTTATCCGGGTAAATTCTATTTCTTGCTTGAAGTTCTTTATATATAACAAAAACCATCCAGTCTAAGCATTCCAAATTTTCACCACATGATATTTTAATCGTGGTCAATGAAACCTAAAACCCGACAACAATTTACTAGCATCCAGGCAAACCTACTAGACCAAACTCAACAAACATTTAGGCGTCTTGGCAATTAACTGACGAAAAAAAATTCGCACAAACGGCATCACTACCGTCGTCAACAGCGACTGAAATTTCACAACAAAATACGCAATCAATACCGCAATCCGCACACCCGGCACTGTTACCAAGGTGACAAGACAAAAAACTGAGACGAAACACGACATTTAGGGGGGAAATTATACACGTAACAGCCAAGAAAGCGAACATTTGGCTAAAAGGTAATTGATCAATTCAAGAATGACCAGATCTAAGACATCATTCCGCATAAAACGATAATGACCACTATACGCACACAGACACATAAGCATATACTTTTAAAAATCAACCCAAATAAAATATAGAAGTAAAACGGAAAATCAGTCTAGTTGCCACTTTTATGATCAAATTATAACTGAGAATTTATATAAATGAGAGATTGTAAAGTGATGTATTCTCGAAATAAAAAGTCATTATACACTCCGATTATAACCAAGTTTGCGATCTTGATATAAACACCTGACCCATTAAGTACATACATTTGTCAGTATAAATTAAGAATTGTAGTGTAGAAAAAGCAAATCATCCAGTAGACCGGTGTTTTACTTATTGGGAACTCATCGCGTACTGGCCAGAATTTGCCACAGACAGGGCTCGAACATGGGCACGTCTGCTTCGGAATCTGGTACTCTAACCACTGAGCCACCCTACCGCATACTACACACAATTTTAAGTCATATACCAACTAATGAAACTCGGTTAGTTTATTTTCTTTTTAGATGGAGCTCATATGGTATGTAATTATATTATCCACTTTGTTAGTAAATAATAATAATAATAATAATAATAATAATAATAATAATAATAATAATAATAATATACTTAGTAATATTCGAAGGCAATGGATATATATATATATATAATATAGCGTAAAGCATTTAATAGTCCTAAAGTACATTTCTGCAACACCATAAAAGTGATGTTAAATACACACACATTTCAGTTAATTTTTCTTGATTTGCTATGAATAACTGAGGGGTAAGCACACAGTCTCTGAAGCATAAATAAGACAGATTAAAAAAGCTTTTATTTTTAAATAGCAAAATATATTTGTACATACTGTCTCGCATGGCCAGTACAATTCTTTGAAAAATTGATGACCACCTCGGCAGTAGGCTAACAACCAGTATAACGGATAGGACGTTATATCAGGTCATTGAAATATTGCTGATCATTTAAAAATATGGGTGTTTGACAGAGAGGAATGTAATATATCCGTCTGCCTTGTAGAAACCCAGAATGTCAGCGTAAAGAATTAGCTTTCAAAATTAAATACACCAGGTAATTTGTTCAAAAACCTAATTGAATTGAAGCATTTTACAATTTAGGAGTGAATACAAGCAATACTAACACAATTTGATTAATTACGGCGGATAAATAAAACAAGTCAAACACACAATTGTACAGAGCAAACACAACAAAACGGAAAATTCCATTAATGTATCACCAAAGAAACATCACTAGGAATAGTAATATTACTTTGCCAAACTAAGATATCGCATTAGCTCTAGCCAGTATAAAATTCCTAATGTCCCCAACACCAAAACCACTTTGAAGCATAATTAATTATACTATACTAATGAGTAGCTTTCACAGTAACACAATACTCAGAATAAATAAAAAAGTAGGGAA
Source organism: Eudiplozoon nipponicum (assembly GCA_029291075.1). Taxonomy (NCBI): domain Eukaryota; kingdom Metazoa; phylum Platyhelminthes; class Monogenea; order Mazocraeidea; family Diplozoidae; genus Eudiplozoon; species Eudiplozoon nipponicum. Next base: position 11,701 of record JAQBSW010010559.1, on the reverse strand, counting down.
TATGACATAATATTTGTGTCAGTAAAAACAGTTTTGCATGTTGAATAAAATAATTTCTAATTTATTCGTCTGAAGTGGTGCCCCGCAAAGAAACGATTTATCTTCATTGACGTAACCATGCGCATTCGTGGTAAATTTACGCGAGTTTTGTTCCGAAATACTAATCACCCATATACGATGTTCAAGTTGAGGATTTATATTCTGTCAGCATACACTTAGACGATCTGGTATCCAAAGCTCACAAGCACCATATGCTAGGAGCAGCCAACAATGAGGCACAAAGGAAGGCTTTCGATCTTCTGTTAACGAGTAGGCCCGTTCCATGCAGAAAACTCTTGACTTCAGCTGTCAGAGGCTATGACATGAGAGACTTAATTCCGCCAAGAACTCAACCATGACACTACCCAATCCGTACAAATCTTTGGTGCGGAATAGTTTTTACTAAATATGGCGTCGTTGGGTTTAATTTCAAACGGCTGTAATCTTAGAAACGGAAATCTGTTCAAACAACAATATGATCAATAAACATTAAAATAAACGTTCTTAATAGTTTGCTATGAAAAGTCACATCTTATTAATGTAGGTTTGTAACAGTTGTAATTTTCGGTCTAACGACTAACAGGATCTTTTCTGACGTACTTCGGTGTTTGATACTGTTAGTTGTGGAGAGCTAATATATATGCAATTGTGTATGAGGTGTTGCGCATCTAGTAACAAATTAGTTCAAATATGACCAGAAGGATAAGCAAAATTCAATATTGTATCGTCAAATTGTCTTTCAATCCTCACTCAAATATATAGTGGATATAGTGAGTAATACCGGCTCCTACTGATGAGTCGCCAGTAAACACGAAATGAATGTGCACATGAGACTATACCTTCTGTTCATGCTGACTTTGGTTTATCAATCTGGTCATATTTAAACTAATTTGTTACTACGCGCGTTACACCTGGTACATAGTTGTACTTTAGTGTTCATCTTTCCGTTACTAAAGGGATAAAGTTATCTATCATGAAAACAAGCATTATATGATTATGCGGATATCTTTCACAATTTGCTAGACAAAGATGCAGCAACTTAACGAAAAGTAGAGGGAGACGACTGGTAACACTAACTCTTTAGCACAGGAGAATAATACTCGCAACCATGCGCACAGTTAATTCCTTAATACCTTTATTGTCATTCAAGCGGACAGTTTTAGAAGCTTTGAATTCTAGGTAATACGGCTTCAAGTTCTATTGGAGCTCACTACGCGGAAATTACTTCGCTTGTAGCACAAGAAATTTCCTGCCCGACGACCGGCGTACATAATCCAGTCGTAACATGGACCGTGACGTTACTTATGGAAGCAGCTATTTTAACTCATGTAAAGTCGCGACTGCGGTTTTATAGCATAGTTAAAGTTAGTGCTAAATAGATATTAACTGAATGGGAGCAACAGGGTCACACGCAAAAGGAAACACGGCTCTGGATTAAACTTTAGATATTGAAGCTCAAAATCAGACACCAAGTGTAAGTTGCAATTGAGTCTTATTTAGCAGGCCAATTGAGATAAAAAAGAATTCCGAATGAAAATATCGAACTCTACTAAAATCAAAGCATAAATACGAGTAAGAATCACAAAATAATAAACGTCAAAAATAGCAACGGATTATAAATAAATTGTCAAGAAATTTACAAGCACGAAATCTTAATGCAAGCTGACGAGTTACAGTTTAATTGTAAATTATAGCAATACAGTTTTGAGGCTGTGTGCAATTAGTAGTTCAAATTGTCAAACAAATTGTACATCAAATCTAAACTGCATTATAAAGCAGGACTAAACAACAAAATTAACAAGGATTATTTGCACTCAGCTTAATTATAAGCTCTTCTACCTGATACATAAAATATCAAAAAGCAAATGAGTTTAAGTTGGATTGAGTACATACATTATCTGAGAATGAACAGGATGTAGGAATCACATATGCAGAAGTACGCACACAATTAGCACTTTATTTTTAATTCATTTTAGCTTCATTTTTAAAAAATCTAGCTATGCATCACAGGTATTTCAACTAACATCTTATGCAGTGCATAATGATAATGATCAAGTCTCGAACGTATTACCAGAGAACAACGACGCAATCATTTTCAACGAAACTAGTTAGGTTATATCCGGCAGCTAAAACGCGAACAGAAGTCTGCATGCATAATAAACTGACGATAGAGATAAGTACAAAAATCGCACTATGACGATGTTACGTAATAAATTTCACAAGATAAGTTTAGCCCTCTACTAAAAGCTGAATAACAAGTCGCCTTTGAACATTTTAAAGTAAGACCTGAGCAATTAAATTTCATAAAGACAAAGCAAGTGAGAATACATTAACAAGTTAAGAAAATCAACGAAATTCGATGAATGAAACCAGACAAACTCTCTAATATTGTTCATATGAATACTAATGATTATATTAATGAAATGAGCAGTTCTTCATGACGAACAAAAATTAAAACCAAGCCTCTAAAATAAAAACAGATCAGAGACATCTGAGGATGCTATATGGCGTTCGATTAAATATTTGTGAAGCAATCCAACACAGAACAGAAATCATACCACACCTTGATCAAGCAGAACCAATTGGCTCACGTGTGACCCGAATGTACGGCATGCGAAAGGTACATGAATAATTTGGAACGAGTAGCTTATTGCCACTAAGACCCATTATGCCAATAATTTACACTCGGTACAAACTGGCGGACGAGCAATCCCACCACCAATGAAAATTGAAACGTCAAACAATTATGTTCACGACACTTTGGATTTCGCAAATAAAGTAAAATTGCACATCATCTAGGAAAAACTCGTTATTTGCGACGTAGAAAATTTGCTTCCTATCACCCCCAGTTAGCAAAAATATTGGTTTTATCCGTAAAATAATTACAAATAATCATCCAACATAGGTCCCACACACCAGCCATCCTGTTCAACAAGTGCACCAATATGTTCAATTCAAATCCAATTGTTGATTTTCACGCAAGTCAGTGACGCGGCGATGGGAGTCTGTAAGCTGGATAACTGATGTTTACTTGTTTAATCTGAAAACAACGAGCCTGCTATCGCTTATTAAAAATATACCATCATACATACCTTAGGTATGTTGATGACAATTTCATAATCATCAACGAAGATGTAGAAATAGCACGCTTATAAGTTTTAATAGTATGGATCATCATATACAGTAAACTTAGGATGGCGAAAACCACCAAAATTTTCTTGGCGTCTTGACATTCAGAAAAGATGTTAGTTTAGAAAATTAACTAAGCCTAAAGCAGACATGCACTGGACAGTATATCTTTTATCGTAGCGCCGCCATAATTTCACCATATAAATATTTGCTAAACAAGTTTTCCTACTGAATAAATAAAACCTGCTCTGAGGAGTTTCAATGCTAAGTATTGGCGGTGATAAAACTAACTTTATTATAAAACGTATACAAGCAACAGCCAAAAAACACTGAAGCTAAACCCAACCAACGGACAAAATATGATAGATAGTTTTTAAGTGTAGACGCACCAAATGGAATATTAACTCGACAAATAAAAAAGTGCGACCATTTGGATGCCTATTACAAAAATTGTTTGTGTATACAAAGAAATCGATCGTGAAACAAAAAAAAGGTCCCTGCAATCTAACCGTCCAATGCTGAATATTTATACACATGCAATAGCTGCTTAGTGATCTACGTAGATCCAACTTTCCACATGCTCATTCACAGCCGTACAAAAGTAACTAATGTTTCAGTGCCATATATCAATAAGAGCAAAAACCACAAGATTTTTTAAATAAATAACGACAAAATAATAATTTACGTACACAAATTACAAGAGAGGTTTATGCGAGATCACCTATTTACTATGAATATATTTATCTAGATAACGCACAAAGAGGCAAACTAAACCTCTACACAACACCATTATAGCTAAGACAGCATTATGAAAACACAAAATCAGCAATGCAGCTTCATTTTGGTTCTCACTGTAACACGTCATATAAAAAACCAAATCTCGCAGCTTACTCTGCACTACTAAGAAAATAAAGGTACCAAGATGATTCTACTAGAAATCGGTAACAAGATCTCCACTAAGCTCCACTCGATACCATATCCCTCACGGTTTCCAACCAAGAACTATGCTGCGCACGCGGGCCCCATCCTGGCAAACGAATGGGCCTTCTACTACTCAATCTTTATGTAGTTGACTCAAACTGTTTTTGCAATATCAAAATTTGACCACCTTGTTTCGTATGCCAGCCTGGCGCCGATTGAGAGAATAATGCTCTTATAGGTAATCGAATTGGGGGCATACGCAAAGCGTGACCGAGCCAACGTAGTTGATAGGGCCTTATTTGTTTCTCAAGCGAGGAGCACTTGTTGGCCGATCCAAAAATAAGTCTACGGGCGTAAGCGTTGGGTATTCGTTGTTGATAACCCACTTGTACTGTGCTTCTCAAACAATGCATGTTCACTTTTATATAATTAAACGAACATTTGTTGCGCGGGTGGTGATAACAATTATTATAATCAAGGTTGCGGTCTTGATATAAACACCTGACCCATTAATTACTTACATGTCAGTATAAACTAAGAATTGTATAGTGTAGAAAGGGCAATTCATCCAGTAGACCGGTTTCGTCCTTATTGGGAACTCATCAAGTACTGGCCAGGATTTGCCGCGGACAGGATACGAACCTGGGCACGTCTGCTTCGGAATCTGGTGCTCTAACCACTGAGCTATCCTGCCGCACACTACACTACACACAATTTTAAGTCATATACCAACTAATGAAACTCGGTTAGTTAATTTTTCCTTTAGGTGGAGCTCATGTGGCATCCATTTAGACCCAAAGTTCCAACTAACCATGCCCAATCTGTCATTACTGAACAGACACCACATTACATGGGGAAGTGGTATTGAAATGAAAATTTATATAATTAAACGAATATTGGTTGCGCGGGTGGTGATAACAATTATTATAATCAAGGTTGCGGTCTTGATATAAACACCTGACCCATTAATTACATATGTCAGTATAAACTAAGAATTGTATAGTGTAGAAAAGGCAATTCATCCAGTAGACCGGTTTCGTCCTTATTGGGAACTCATCAAGTACTGACCAGAATTTGCCGCGGACGGGATACGAACCTGGGCACGTCTGCTTCGGAATCTGGTGCTCTAACCACTGAGCTATCCTGCCGCACACAGCACTACACACAATTTTCAGTTATATACTAACTAATGTAACTTGGTTAGTCAATTTTTCCTTTAGGTGGAGCTCATGTGGCATTCATTTAGACCCAAAGTTCCAACTAACCATGCCCAATCTGTCATTACTGAACAGACACCACATTACATGGGGAAATAGTATTGAAATGAACATTTATATAATTAAACGAACATTGGTTGCGCGGGTGGTGATAACAATTATTATAATCAAGGTTTCGGTCTTGATATAAACACCTGACCCATTAATTACTTACATATGTCAGTATAAACTAAGAATTGTATAGTGTAGAAAAGGCAATTCATCCAGTAGACCGGTTTCGTCCTTATTGGGAACTCATCAAGTACTGACCAGAATTTGCCGCGGACAGGATACGAACCTGGGCACGTCTACTTCGGAATCTGGTGCTCTAACCACTGAGCTATCCTGCCGCACACTACACTACACACAATTTTCAGTTATATATTAACTAATGTAACTTGGTTAGTCAAATTTTCCTTTAGGTGGAGCTCATATGGCATCCATTTAGACCCAAAATTCCAACTAACTATGCCCAATCTGTCATTATTGAACAGACACCACATTACATGGGGAAGTGGTATTGAAATGAACATTTTTATAATTAAACGAACATTGGTTTCGCGGGTGGTGATAACAATTATTATAATCAAGGTTGCGGTCTTGATATAAACACCTGACCCATTATTACTTACATATGTCAGTATAAACTAAGAATTGTATAGTGTAGAAAAGGCAATTCATCCAGTAGACCGGTTTCGTCCTTATTGGGAACTCATCAAGTACTAGCCCGAATTTGCCGCGGACAGGATACGAACCAGGGCACGTCTGCTTCGGAATCTGGTGCTCTAACCACTGAGCTATCCTGCCGCACACTACACTACACACAATTTTTCAGTTATATACTAACTAATGTAACTTGGTTAGTCAATTTTTCCTTTAGGTGGAGCTCATATGGCATCCATTTAGACCCAAAGTTCCAACTAACCATGCCCAATCTGTCATTACTTAACAGACACCACATTACATGGGGAAATGGTATTGAAATGAACATTTATATAATTAAACGAACATTGGTTGCGCGGGTGGTGATAACAATTATTATAATCAAAGTTGCGGTCTTGATATAAACACCTGACCCATTAATTACTTACATATGTCATTATAAACTAAGAATTGTATAGTGTAGAAAAGGCAATTCATCCAGTAGACCGGTTTCGTCCTTATTGGGAACTCATCAAGTACTGGCCAGAATTTGCCGCAGACAGGAAACGAACCTGGGCACGTCTGCTTCGGAATCTGGTGCTCTAACCACTGAGCTATCCTGCCGCACACTACACTACACACAATTGTCAGTTATATACTAACTAATGTAACTCGGTTAGTTAATTTTTCCTTTAGGTGGAGCTCATGTGGCATACATTTAGACCCAAAGTTCCAACTAACCATGCCGAATCTGTCATTAATGAACAGAAACCACACTATTTTGAGATGTGGTAATGAAATGAACATTTATTTAGTTAAACGAACATAGATTGCGCGGGCGGCGACATCAATAACTATAATCAAGGTTTCGATCTTAATATAAACACCTGGCCCATTAATTACTTACATATGTCAGTATAAACAAAAATTTGTATAGTATAGAAAAAGCAATTCATCCAGTAGACCGGTTTCATCCTTATTTGGAACTCATAACGTACTGGCCAGAATTCTCAGCGGACAGGGCTCGAACCTTAGCACGTCTGCTTCGGAATCTGGTGCTCCAACCACTGACCCACTCTGCTGATTATAGTAATGGTTATCGCAGCCAGCGCAACCTATGTTCGTCTTATTATATAAATTTCCATTTCAATACCACTTCCTCATATAGTGTGATATCTGTTCAGTAATGACAGATTGAGGATGGTTAGTTGGAACTTTGGGTCTAAATGGATACCCTTTGAGCGCCACCTAAAGTAAAAAGACTAACAAAGTTAGATTTGTTAGTGTATAACTGAAAATTGTGTGTAGAGTGCGGCTCAGTGTTTAGAGCATTAGATTCAGAAGAAGACGTGTCCAGGTTCGAGCCCTGTCCGCGGCAAATTGTGGTCAGTGCATGAGTTCCAAATAAGGAAGAAACCAGTCTACTGGACGAATTTCCTTTTCTACACTATACAATTCTTAGTTTATACTGACATATACAAGTAATTAATGGGTCAGGTGCTTAGACGTAAAATAATCGCAGAGAATAACCTATAAACGACTGGAGTCAAGCTTATACCACAATGCTTATCACACGAATTACGATTGCCTCCTTTGAAGATAGTGATGGCGGTAGACTCAATAAAAGCATTTGGAACTGTCCCCTCACTTCAAACAGTACGAAAAATTTTGGTCAAAACTCAAGGTATAATATCGTCACCATCCTTAAGTGAACACAAAAACATCAGGGCCTGCGGCATTGCGGCGTTTAAGTGATAGAATTGCATCTCGTATTTCTAACTCTGATTGTTCTTACAGATTAACGTTTTTCACTGTTGATACAAATATGCTTTCGGAAACCAGAACTGACACAGGTGCCAAAGAATATTGTTTTTTGAAGTATTCATTCCACCTAACAAGACGACTTATTTTATCAGTTATTAGCTGGTTGAAACTATCATTTATAGTTTCGCTAACTTTTAATTTTATCGGACCTTTTTCACGGGTAAATTGGAAAAAACAACGGCTATTACCTGATTCAAACACCTCTTCCATCTCTTAAGCTATTATAGTCCAAAAGGTCCACTTGGTAAAACTTATCTACGAACATTTAGCACTTAACAAAGCTGGTGAAGGGTAGAACGTTTCTGCAATAGCTGAACACATTGTATATAATAATGATATTCCAGAATAGGAAAATTTTCAAGAAACGAAAAATGATTGCGCATTGATGAAGCGGTCAGTTGCAACATCTTTAATCCGCAGAAAAATAAACAATTTCTTCTAGTATGAACTTATATCTAGTGCATTCGTAATACTTGCCACTCCATAATCATCGATACGTGGAGAGAAAACAAGTAGTCAAACGTGTGCAAAGTTGAAATGACATGTAATCACCAAAGTTTCACTTAGGTAAGCCTACATGTGCATACAATTACAATTATCTAAAAACTTCGCAGTTATAAACGCGCGCGCACTCCGATAAGTGTTTATCTAGTGAAACGACGGAAACTGGTATAGTTCACTGTAAATTCCAATACGCGTGCATGTAGTTACGTTCACTCGAATACTTCGGCTACGCACATACACACACATGACTACATTTATCTACTGAAATGGTAATCGAAAAGAAAATCTATTTTTAACTTTGCTGTATAGACCTGCTTTATAATAAAGTTTTGCTTCAATACATAATTGAACCAAAGATTATGTCTAGCTGCCACTCTACTATGAAATTGATATTAATGTGTATAGCTTATCAGGAAGTGAAAATTACCAGGTTTCTACAGAACTCATAAATTATATAGACAAGTCGATTATCAGTTTCCTGTCAGGTATGATGAAATCTCTTTATCTCTATAAAATTAGAGTCGTTTAAATCCAAAATCATGAAGCTGAGACCCCTTTATTTTTCGGTGCGTATTAAAGATGAAGCAGGCATGGTTTGATGTCACGTTGTAAATGACTATATGCTAAGTTGCTTTAATACACATACGTCTTGGTGATTCAAATTTACATTTGTCTTACATAACATGGTCAACTATACAGCGGGTTTGGGAATCCGTGCTGGATCCTACTAATGTGTAGCAAATAACAAGAAAGACATGTGTCAGTGTGAATTATGCTGAATCGGATATTTTATTCTGGTCCTACTTTAACTGAGTCATTAATAGAAATACCACGCGCAATAAATAAATGTGCAATGGAGAATATAATTTTAACAAGAACGTTATTTTCCAATGCCGCACGCGTATTCAATAGAAAGATCCGATTGACGGTATTCTTCCATTTCGATCGGTATTTTCGAATGCGGTTCTATCACATCACGCCAGTAAACAAAGATGTGATAGAACCGCATTTCCATTGGTTAGTATGAACGATGTTGAAGCCTTCGGAAGAAAGGGACGAATATAAACCCAGCCCGATCGAAGACAAAAAGGAAATGGAAATTGTGATCAATCGGATTTTGCCAGTAAACGAAGATGTGATAGAACCGCATTTCCATTGGTTAGTATGCACGATGTTGAAGCCTTCACAAGGAAGGAACAAAAACAAACCCAGCCCGATCGAAAGCAAAAAGGAAATGGAAATTGTGATCAAGCGGATCTTTGTGAAACTGTTAGTATAAAGCTACAACCCGTGTACGCAAAACGCGGCATTGGAAAATATGAAGTTGACACTCCGCAAACAAATTTCAAAAAAAAGAACGTTCTTAATTGAATCAATATTTTTTATTTTTTTCGCTAAATATTGGAATCATACATAATTAAAATGTCTATCTATATCAAATATTTGTCTTACAAATGTAAAAATTAGAAAACACATTTCAAATAGGACTAACCGATCGATCTTTGAAGACGGAATACTGGTAAATGGCCTGAGCACCCTGTACGTGTTGCGTGAATATCGACGTGATTTCTTTGACAGCTAAATCTTTATTGCCATGAATATGCGGCAGCTTTATAACTCTATCCCATAGATATGTGTCCGACTGCAGATAGAGGTTGCAAACGCGTGATCTGGAACCGGCGTACTTACCATGCTCAATCGGGTTCCGACCGAGCGTCTCTGCATCGTCAACGAAATTTTCATTCAGACTTTTCATTGCATTAGCGTTCATGTATGCGGAGTATGGGCTCAGGTGACGCGGTGCATATCCAGACATATTTCCATGAAATGCAAAGTTGTAAAACGGTGTGCGTGGTAAGTCGAAGTTAGTCGAAGTAGACATAACATTATGCAAATCTCGCTTCCGTTGCCCTTTTTTATCCAAATAAGAAAGTAAATAAAATGTGGGAGTGACTAGTAAAGCTATAATATGCGGAAAACAAAGGCGAAGTGAATACTGAATTTTTACGGCTAAAATATTGATAAAAGGATCGACGAACGATAGCCCAATAAATATGAAAATAAGATAAAAAAATAAAAATATTACTTGACGAGAATAAATTTTCCATTTAGTTAAACAGAGGTGCATACTATTTGCATTCCCGATTCACAAAATTTCGAATAGAGCTAATGTAATTGGCATTTAAGTAGTTGAGCTAAGGATTAAGATAGTCGCTTTCATCAGCTAAGAATGTATAGTTACAACTTATTGTCTGACTGATTGTTAATTTCATCGAAAGTTTAAAAATAAGCTTCGTCTTTTACCTTATGTGAACGCGTCTTCATCAACTGGGCGTGCGCGATCACGTCTCAGATATGCCAGAATTAGTCCACGTGCGTAGCATGTTCGTGGTTGGAAGCTCTGTGTAATACTGCATCAAATCCAGCTCAGTGGTGATAGTGCTACACTTTTCTGGTAGACTAATCTTCTTAACTTCCTTTTCTTTGATCAGGATTATGAAGCGATATAGTGATAATCGCATGGAAAATATATTACCTATATCGCCTTGACTTAAAACTGACCAGGTCAGAATAGTGTTGTGTACATGTCCAGGTTGCATCATATCTGTACATTATCTAACTATTCGGTGCTTAACTAGCTCCCATCTCAATAAATCAGTCGCCTTTAATAGTTGTATTCTATAAATTATTTTCTGTCTTAATTGCTACTATGTAACTCTTTCTCATGGATATATTGCAATGAAACACCAGCTACTAACGGCTTTTTTATAGCTGTCCATGATGATAATGATGATAAGGCGACATCTAATAAATGCACAAGTGTTAGCTAGCAAGAATTTGGCACCTAATTAATAAAATCTTCATAAATCTATCAGACATCCCGTGGCTAATTCTTCTGGAATCTACTAATGCAAGGTCAACATTTGAGTCATAAAGAGATTCGCAGTAGACTCAGCAGAAATATGTTGTTCCATAACTATAGGTCGTTCCTGCTTGTAGTTTTTGGCGAGGACATAAAACAGATACTCATAGCCGATCTATGCAAAGCACTGAGTGGCAGAAGTGAATCCAGTTATACTAGTTTCAAACCTGTATTCAAATGCAATAGCAATGCCGATAATTATGTAAGTTATATATGACGTCAAGTGGGTCACATGGCAAATCCGGTAATAAGTAAAGATTTCTCGCAGCCGAAAATGTTGTCTTTATCTAAAAGTAATTCACCAGAGTTTAAGAAATGGATAGTTCTTCAAGATGGCCTCGAACGATTCTTTAAGGATTCGCTTCCAAATTCTTGACTTGGCACCTGATTAATCTTATTATAATGCGTTAATTCGTCCCCATTTAAATTTTCGCCTAGTAACTCTAGCGCCGGCTTTTTGTGT
>JAQBSW010010558.1:0-23719 GCA_029291075.1 Eudiplozoon nipponicum | reverse complement strand
AACTGATTTGCATGGTAAATTACCGTGCTTAAATAGCATGCAATGTGTGCTTGCATACTATTGGTTAAACGTCGTTTAACGTGGTTAAACGGCAAATTGCTTTTTTCTCATTGGTGCAACGTAAATAGATTTGAATTTTATTTACGCAATATGTCACCGATTGATTTGTGTCGTTACATAACAAATGTCAACTTGTTTAAATGTGGAACCATGTTCTCATTAGTATCTAGAAAAAGAAAGTGGCAAATTTCACGAGTTACGTCGATTAAGCGTAATTTATGTCCTTTCACAGACCAAATTAAATTTGGTGAAGCTGTCTAAATTTGTATGGTTGTTTATAAGAAGCAAGGCAAATAATGAATAAAGCACCATTCGACTAATTTCAAGAAAAAATAATCAAAATTTACCTCATACGAAATTTTGCTACGTGTATTGTCTAACTTTTTATGCGTAATTTTATAAAGATAGATAAAAATTATAGGAAAAACCATGGTGTGGTGAGATTGATAATGCTCAATAAGAAGTATTCTGCAATACCTGTGAATTTGGAGAAATCAGAGAATATATATATATATATATATACATATATATATATATATATGTACAGTTCTATTTAATCGAACAAGATGTCACTTGAACAAACTGGCCTCTAGAAAGAGACACGAAGCATTGTTACCCAATAACACAATCAAACACAAAAAGAGTATCAGCAATGCATCCCAGTAAAAAGATGGTATGTTTAATTGTAAAATATTAAAATTCATAATATATATCGAACATTTGTCATATTTTAACGCGTTGGATAACTTAATTACAAATCAAAAGTACACATTTTAAATACTTTCAGACGTTAACCTTAAAATTAAATTGTTTAATTTATCACGATTTTGTTTACACTTTAAAGGAGATATTTCTTCCAATGAAAATCTTGTTATATATGTTATAAATTTTGTTTTTAAAATGGAGTCGTTTACGTTGCCTATGAAGTTTAATTCAAGCTTGTGAGAAACTTTCGGAAGTATACCTTTAATGAAAAACTAAGTTTCCTTTTAAAATTTGGCCAACGGTGCAACAGAATTTCATGAATAAATGCCTAGACTAACACATTACATGTGTTTAATTGTAAGTTGAATGTATTTGAATGTAAAATTCCCTAAAGAATAATAAATTATTAGATCATAAATCATTTCTGTTTCTCGAAGTTTTCTTTCAATACATCAAGATGACAAAAGTAATAATTGTGTTGTGTTTTATTGCGTGTATGCATTCGTGCGTGTGTGTTGAAAATGAAATTGAAGAGCGTAGAAGGAGGAAAATTTCTATGGTGAAATGAGTGAAATCTATAGGGAGACAATCAAACAGCCATTTTAAATGAAATCAATAATACATTTTTTTAAATATGACTGCCATTATTGTTTCTTTATGTTGCGATTAAATTTATTTGGTTGTACCTAGATATTACATTCATGTATTGGTGATTTTTGTTCATGTCAAAATTAGTCACAATATTTTTGTAAAAGTGTGAATGTATATTTGTCTGACATTTTTATTTTACACTCAATAATTTCTCTCACTTTTTAGAGTTCTCAAAACCAACCGGACAACTATATTGGTTATGGGCCAGTTTGTGGAGTTTCAAGTAAAGAAATGATTCGAATCCTTCTAGGCAATACTTCACACAGTAGCGCAACCATGAAAAGTAAGTTAAACTGAGCGAATTCGTTTACAATTTACTGTAAATAACTAATTTTCGTGGTATAGGTTCTTGATGGTCGTTATCGGCCAAAAGTTTTGCTTTTGCGAATGAAGGGCATTTTATCACGATCTTGCTCAGTTTTGGCAAAAACAAGTAGAAGATGTGACAAATATTGTTCTCATTTTGCGCGAGACTTGTATTTCAAATATCATAACATAGTAAACATATGCAAACATTACATTTATTATATTCCATTTACAGCAAATATCAAGCGATAAGAAACACATGTACATTCTGAATATGTCTATTTTAACTGTATACTTGTTTAGTGTATTCACGCATGTTCTCAGAGCAGATGACACACAGGAAGTATAATTATATGTATCTTAGTATTTAAAGCCTCATTATTTTGATTTTGTTGAAACTCGTAATTGCCAAACTATAAATGCAATCTGTTTAAATTGCAATTTACTCGTAACAATCACAAATGAAACTCATTTTCAAAACTTTGAATATTTTATTTTCGTACAATGGCTATGAAGTCAGTGAGGGAAGAAATTTCAACGTTTATCATTAAGTTTCACACTTACTTATTGGCGAGATAAATATTCTAAGCCGGCATTATTTCATATTTCAGCGCAATCATTAGAATTATTCAGAGCATGAAATATTTATTATGCTTTAATTAAAATGTGATCAGAACATTTAAAAGTTTCAAACTGCATTATTCATAAATGTTACCGACATATTTCGCAATGTGATAACAAAACATCCGATGCCATATGGGCTTCACCTGTTGGAAAGGTTAAACAAAAACATTAGTATATATCTGAAAATTATGCATGACGTGCGGCAAAATAGCTCATTGGGTAGAGCACCAGATTGCGAACCAAACGAGCCAGGGTCGAGCCCTGTACGCGTCAAGTTCTGAACAGTACGTGCAGAGTTCTCAATAAGGACGAAACAGGTCTACTGTATGAATTGTCTTTTCTACACTATACGATGCTTAGATTGTACTGACAAAGGTATGTATACAATGGGTCAGGTGTTTATACCAAAAATGCAAACTAGATTAAAGTATTCTGTACACCGCCTTCAACGCAAATTCATTGCAGTCTGGCCATGATCAATATTTGTTTTCCAAAGTGTGTGCTTTGTAGGATGCTAATAAATTAACCATGTTATATTTGTCAATCTGTGTTTGCAAAAAGTTAACTTGTATGCATTTGCCATCAGCCTGGCCAAACATGAAGCGGATTTAAGTCTTTCTATGATGTGCGTAAAGAATAGAACATGAGTTAGGAATGATTGTTATTTTCTTATTTTATGACAATTTATCTATATATGCATACATACTTTAATTACGCTTCACGATGTCTGGCCATATGAAAGATATGGTGTGTATATTACTTTATATCGAGAGTATTTATCGCTATGAGTGTGCAACTAATAGGGACGAATACAAACTCAGCCCGATCGAAGACAAAACGAAATTGTAAATTGTGATCAATGGGATCTTTGTGAAACTGTTCGTGCAAAGCTACTACCCACGTACGCAAAACACGGCATTAGAAAATATGAAGCTGGCACTACGCAATCAAATTTCAAAAAATACTTGTGTAACAAAGATGTGATAGAACCGCATTTCCTTTGGGACGAATACAAACTCAGCGTGATCGAAGACAAAACCAAAATTGTAAATTGTGGTCAATCGGATCTTTGTAAAACTGGTCTTGCAAAGCTACTATCCGCGTACGCAAAACGCGGCATTGGAAAAAAAGTAAATAGACGCTAACTATATTGTAGCGTATTTTCGCCATGAATTACTTGACCCAGTTTTGTGGATGGTCTGGGTTTAAGTTGTGGATTTATCTGATAATTAACGTGCATGTACACAACTCATATATCAATATGAATGAACATTTGGTTCGTGTGCAAGTGGTATTTCCTGTTGCTTCTTTGTGATTTGACTATGTACGAAGTATGTTTTGACATAAAACTTTATTAGAAGCTTTATTGTCATTAATAAAATTGTAAGATATTTTAGGAGATTTAGCTCATTTTTCTTGTAGAGATATGTGCTTTGTTGCATTTTCACGTTTATAAACGTCAGAAAGCTTATAAAGTGATTTTGAAAAAGCGATGCTTGCACATATCGGATATAAGCAAGCGAAACAACATTATTTTTTATGTATCACAATTGCTTTTTACGAGCTTCCGATAAAACACATTTTGTATGGATATTGTTAACATGAAGTTTTTTGATAATGTTAAACATCATTTTATATTTTCCATGTTTCTACTGATCTATTGCAAGTAAGAAAACTAAAAAAGTAAGTATTTCAGCCTGAATTATGTTCACTATGTTCTCGTGGCCCTTCTAGTAGTTTAAAAACTATGAAAAATACAATAATTTGAATTTATTTAACTTCTTACCTAAAGTAAAAAATATCTAATGTAATGAGAATAGGTGTCAGATAAGATTTTGCGATAATTTGTCAAATTTTCCACCTAACATCTTCGATAGAGGGACAGTTTAAGCTACTAACAACCTTAGATTTGTTGAACACTTATGTTCACATTGAAAATTTTCAGAGCTTATCAAATAGCTGTCTAAATCAATTTAAAAATTATGGTTAGAGAAGATCAAGCTGAAAATTATGTTCACTATGTTCTCGTTGCCCTTCTAGTAGTTTAAAAACTATGGAAAATACAATAATTTGAATTTATTTAACTTCTAACCTAAAGAAAACAATATCTAATGTAATAAGAATAGGTGTCAGATAACATTTTGCGATAATTTGTCAAATTTTCAACCTAACATCTTCAATAGAGGGACAGTTTAAGCTACTAACAACCTTAGATTTGTTGAACACTTATGTTCACATTGCAAATTTTCAGAGCTTATCAAATAGCTGTCTAAATCAATTTAAAAATTATGGTTAGAGAAGATCAAGCTGAAAATTATGTTCACTATGTTCTCGTGGCCCTTCTAGTAGTTTAAAAACTATGGAAAATACAATAATTTGAATTTATTTAACTTCTAACCTAAAGAAAAAAATATCTAGTGTAATGAGAATAGGTGTCAGATAACATTTTGCGATAATTTATCAAATTTTCCACCTAACGTCTTCGATAGAGGGACAGTTTAAGCTACTAACAACCTTAGATATGTTGAACACTTATATTCACATTGAAAATTTTCAGAGCTTATCAAATAGCTGTCTAAATCAATTTAAAAATTATGGTTAGAGAAGATCAAGCTGAAAATTCTCTACGTCGTGAACTAGCTACGTAGAAAATTAGACGCCGTGGCACTCGAAAAAACTTCAAAACAGTTTATCTCCTATTTGCAAATATAATAATTAAACAGTTTGGTTTTACTGCAAATCAACTGGAGTTCCTTGTAGTTCAATATCTAACCTATAGATTACGAATGCTGATTTCTATTTCCACTCAGACTAATCTAAAGTTATTATTTACCGTTTACGAATTCCAGTAAATCGTAAATGCAAGTAGTAGTTTTTTTGGACATCGATACTTTATAAAATATGAATTAGGAATTAACTAGGGAGACCATTTGTCATACGTTTGCTTTCTAAATTCGATCCATAATAGTGACTGAAATTACTTAAATGGGTGAATGTTTGCTTCTATTTGACAATCTTCGTCGATTTTCCATGTTTGGCTGACAAGGTTGGTTTGCATACATTTGGTATGGTATATTCATGTTTCATAATATGATATTCATTTCCAGGTGCACAACGTTCCCTGTCAAATAATTCCTGAGATTCACTTAATACTGCAGATACGCCAAAGACAAGTATATCCGATAATGCACACTTCTTATAGGTTCCTCAATTACGGAAAAAGGAAATCTTCCGTCCCATGTTACCTTATGCAGATATTGCCGATCTATTGACGTGTCGAAGTTTTATCTCCGGTCTCATTATTACGACTGTCATAACGCACAATAAGCTTTCACACTCAGCTTATAGCAATTGTATTATTCGCGTAGCTAAATAATCGATTAATATTTAATTTAAAGTGTTCCTAGTCGGAGCTATTAACGATAATCCTTTAATATTAGGATTTCACTAATTATAAATACTTCTGTAACCATTTGTCTAAACGCACATAAGCACGCGCATAATTTCATATATATATATATATATATATATATATATATATATATATATATATATATGTATATATATATATATATATATATATATATATATTTATATATCTCATATGTACAAGAAATGTACATTTTTAATTTGGAGGACAATATTTGCCTCAAACGAACGTTGTCGCCATGGGACGTTGGATTGTGCCGATTCAGGCTGCTTTTTTATATTCCCCACCTAAAAACAAATTGTTACAGATCCATGTTAGAAATCTGCAAGCTATACGGAACGTTTGTAAATGACTTGCTTCTCCTCTTGCCTAATACAAATAATTGGGCCAAAATTATGGATGAAGCTAACAGAGTATATGCTAACATATGAGTCACAATGGAGGAAAAGACGAATAACTTATTGTCTTACCTGTAGGTAATTTTAGAACACTTGAACGCAACCATGATTATCACAGTATTCAATGAAAGTCCTAAAAGAAAGTATTAATTAGTAAAATTTGCAGATTAAATAAGCAGACGAACATGTGATTGTACACATAAAATATAAAATAGAAGTCTTAAATACATTTTTTTTAAATTTTTATCAGACCTTTGGAATAGAAAAATTTATATGCATAGGTAAAATGAAAATGAATATTGTTAGTAGCATCAATTGGTGCGGCCGAACTAGTAAATCCCGATAACTTGTTCTTGCGCTAAATGTATGGAACAGCTATTCTTTGCAACTCACATTCAAAATCAGATGAAGTTATAACGCGCTTTCAGAAATAATGAAAAAGAAATCAGCTGCCGCGCAATGACGAGGTTAAAATACTCTCAACGGACCAAATTGAAGGCTTGTGGCATAAATTGATAATTTCAAAAGGAGAATCCTTCTGCACGATTCTAATATGCAGAAACTTGATCTAAGAGCATCAGTAGCTCTGCGCACAAAATTAAAAGTTTTAGCAAACAGAGCACGAAAATATGTACTCAGAGACTCAATTCGAGATTAAGATACTTTAATAAAGTTTTCAAATTACCCTGACAATCCGGATGAGCTCATTTTTAATTACACAAAAATAACGTTTCTAAACCAACAAGAAAAAGCACTTTCTCGTGAAATGAAATTTTTGGTCATGAAAAAGAATTTGAATAAACGAGATTTTACCAATATTCAGACCTCGATCTAAAATTTAATCAGGAATTAACAAGGGCAGTTTCTTTGAATGAGATCAACGAACAAGGCCTAAAATCCGATGTCGAAAGTGCTGTGAAGCAATACGGACGAAGTTTAAAATATAATAAATTACTCACAGAAAAGCACAGAAGGACTGAAGTTGTTCAAATTAATAAGTCCACAGGACAAGCAACATCTGACATAGGGTTAGATGTCGTATTTTTAAAGACAGCCGATAACAGCGATGCAACACTAAATATAATTTCAGACCAATCAAAATTCAAAATTGACGTAAAGTTGAGAGAGGATTGAACCACTGTAGAAGAGGAAACAAACGATGATCATTGAAAGGATGGAGAAGCCCGTCGAAGAGACAAATTTACCACGGATTCGAGCACAGCTTCTTTTCGAGATTCCAATATCAAGAATGTCTTTGACTTAGCAAAACAAACGAACGATAAGTGCTTTCTGTAAAAAATGACATTCCGTGATGTTTCGTCACTCTTTAAAACCTTTTCGCTGTCAGAAACTGCATTATTATGTGGGACCTAAAATAACTTATTCTCGTATGTATAAGCAGTGGGATGTTTTCGTTTAAAGTACTATTTTCGTAAAACTAGTGGAATCGGCATGGGAAGTAGCATTTCCAAATTTTTGACTGATTGTTGTATGCATCAAATAGAGCGAAATAAAACCAACCCAATTTTAGAGAACTGGGAGCTCGGCATAGAGCACTTTCTTCTGCCTAACACAAATAATTTGTCAAAAGTCCTTGAAGACGCTAGTAAAGTAATGCGAACATAAAATTTACCACCATTACCTTCACAAAATGGATGTACAAACGGAATGGAAAAATTGAAGCATTATTAAAATACACAAGAACTCACCGATCATAGTTTTCTGAACGAAAACAAAGTATCAGAGATAAAATGCAGATAGACAACTGACTTAAGAACAACTATTCCTACGAAGGGATTTCTACCTTTAACAGCAGACGTACACAGAGGGAATTATAAAAATGTATTTTCATTTTTACCGGGTGCCACATACATTGCGGTCTTGAATAAGCTGCCAACAAAAAAGTAAAAGAATAAATGAAGTGACGAGTGTGGAGGAATAGAGGAAACCACAAGTAAAAATTCGCACAAATGTGTAAATAAATGAAGTTCGGCACCGGGCTTACGATGTACCTGTTAAAGCAATAACTTCAATGAACAACCATAAACAATATCTGCACACGCGCACACAAATCACCCATGGACACACTATAATTCATTTCTTAATATGTTAAAGGGACTATTATTTATTCTTTTAATGCGCTTGAGCGCAGCCTTGATTATCCAACTAACCAATAGAAATTCCATTACAGAATTTTAACTATATAAATTGTGCAAATGAGCAATTCCGAAAATCAGATGTTTTCATTAGGAAAATAGCAGGAGATTATGCGTTCCGTTCATGCTGTATTTGGTTTACTCTTCTGATCGAATTTAATCTTATTTGTTACTTGGTGCGCCGTACCAAATTCGCGATTGCATATACATAAGATCTCCGCAGAAAATGAGTATCTAACGAAATAAAAGTTTGAAATATATAAACAAGTTTTCGTTTTTGTTCTATTCTTTGAATTATATATATATATATCTAGATATATCTCTAAGAATATCATTCTTTATATTTATATATATATATAGAGTCCTAATGTAATTAAATTGGGCGAGTAACATTGAAGATATGGTATATATATATATATATTATATGTACAGTTGGTTTCTTCTCATATATTATATTAATTAATTCCAAAAAAATGATCTAGATAATTAATTGGTAGTTTGAATGTTATCGTGGATGGGTCAGATTATAAAATCTTCAGTTGTTTTTCTTCTTCGTGAATTAACACTTTATTATAAATGATAATGAAATATAATACACATACATCTGTAATTTATGGGGAATGTAGCGTTATATCGATATAATTCATGTCGAAGTATACATTTCATATAAATAGTTTTACAAATTAAGTAATGTAATGAATATTACGAATTTTTTCAAATTAAGGCGTTTTAAAATAGAAGCAGAATACTCAATAAATAATAATAATATTAATATTTATAAAACTAATGATAATAATAATAAATTCTTATAAGGACAGCAAAGCCCATCTGATCTAACATTTGAAAAGATCATAGTACACGTCCAAATTAGGATTGTGTAAAAGCGAGCGTTATTGTGACTACAATTTTTATAAGTTAGTGTACTACTGAAGCTGATTCACGATGGGTGAGAAAAATACCGCCTTCCGGTTGTAGCAGAGCTCCACGTAGATACCAAATCTGAAGACATCTTCGACTACGATAATATCGAATAGAATGGATTCTTAAAAAAATTACGGAATTTCGATTTTTAGTACAATTAAAAACTTGAGTTAATAACCAAATTTGCGCATAATTTTTGTATTATTTTATTTGATATCCGGTTGAATGAAAGATAATTGTTAATTTGATATAAATGAATATATAGGATAAGTGACAAATAAGTGGAGAGCTTGAGTTGAAATAAAATAACTCTGAATAAGAGGTGCACAAAAGGCCTGTTAAAAGTCTACGAAATTACAGGTTATGCATTCTACATCCCTACTACAGAATTTAGTGATGACTTTAAATATCAGTGATTTATTTGAGAAAAACAATATATAGTACAGAACTCCCTTCATTGCGTTCTATTAAACAACTGGAAAAAATAATTATGATGCCTTTCTAGCATGTCTGCCATGTGATTAAACGCTATAAATGAATGGCAACTGAAACCACTATTTTTCCACTCTATGTCTTTTTGTTAGCATATGACAATGCAGAACTAACTCAATAAGCGCTTCAATTGATAATTTTGCAATAATTTACTATGGTTGAAGAAGCTAAAAAAATGTGTTTCGTTGGTAAAAATTGGTAGTCAGCAGATACACATACGTTCACTAAATGCCGCAACAATGACAAACTGGATGCACTGGCACTCAAGCTTTATTGAAATTTATGCGTTTTGTTTACTATGATCAATTGAGGGTCTTCTGTGGCGTTAACTGATGTGACGTATATGCGTTAACCTGACCATTATAACTACTTATAATGTAAAAATTAATATATTTGGATTTCTAAAAGGAATAACTACACGCATATACTCAACGAATGTACTTATGTATTTTCACTGACCTAACTAGAGGCAATGTGTGTATTTACAAATATTTCTATCCAATTTCCTTTAAGAGTTTAATGAAGTAAAAGGTAAGCATTTTCTGAGTTTTCAGTCGTCTATTTTAATCAAATGAAGTCTACTTGTATCAATTACTCCAAAACTTTCCCCATGGTTCTGTTTTACTTGAACTGAAGTGTTTTTGAACACAAACATGCGTATTTATCAAAATCCAAGCAGAAAGTGTGAGGGCAATCTCAGTTACGTCATTTTACATTGAGTGTAAAAAACGAATAGTTAACGCATGCAATTGATACATCATTATTCAGCCACTCTATTCTCAATTAGTTAGATGAAAATAACAGTTATGAAAATTCACACACACATGTGACACGCAAATATCTAATGAAAGGTCTGAAGTATAAATATTATGGCTAGAGAAAATAATGCGCTTGCTTCATTAGTTAGACTTGTGAGGTATATTGCGACTGATGAAAGCTATCGATTAGTTTAGCCAAAATATTTCGAAAAAAGAAAACTACTGAAACAATGAAAGCTGCGTTAGTCAAAACGCAGATCAGGTAATTTCAATTAATCCAGGTTCGCCAAAACCATCTTCATTCAAGTTATTTTAACTTTGATGTTACACTTTATCTAGAGTGTATGAATATAACCCTAATCGTGGATTCCTTTGAAATAAGTACAAATCCAGTAGGCGTTTTCGTCAAATGCAGTTTCGAAAATAAATGTTGGCCTTTGAATTAAATATGCGCACATGTCTTATATAAGTCCACTTGGCAGTGGCTCGATCAAAGCGTGATCGCAAGACGGTTTCACTTTGTGAAACACACCTAGCTACTGGCGTGATCGTCCTCATTCCTCGCGCAATAGATGTTGACACTTGAGGCTAAAACCACGTTAAGTTCTCGAATCCCGGAAAAATTTCAAGTCCATCTAAATAATATTTATGAAGCATTATTTGAGTGCTGTTAGGTTAAATTAATAGGTATAGCGGTTAGGCTTAACCTTAAAAGGTACGACACTAGAAATAAACTTTATTAAAACTTCTATCAGAGATTTTAAATTGATTTGCATAGAAATTGCGCCGCCTTGAATAAATAAACGCAGACTGTCAATAAATGATTACCTAACGTATATTTATATTTGTGCATTTATCAAATTTAACAACATCATAACTTATTACACTAGCTAATCCGTGGATTTATATTGAAACTTTTTTTCGAGGTCATATTAAATCCTTGTAATAGTTTTAGCATGTGAAAACGAATAGTTCCTTAGACAAATCTTTCATACGATAACATACATATCTTCTTTGCAATTAATTATTTTGATTAAACATTTTTTAAATACGATTTTCTTGCCCAACGATTTCAAATTAAAAGAAAGCTGTTGGTTATAGATTAACTCGATGCCACATTTGGTTAAACGCTGCTCTACTTTTTATTATAAATAGATTCTTCAAATTGACCAGACCAGTGGAAATATTTCTGCCGTTGTTCAAATGTGTTACACAGGTTATGTTTACATTTGACACAATACCATTATTTTGCTCTACTTCATAAGTTTGATATTTCAAGACTCTTAAGACGCCGATTCGTCTGTTATATAACTAGTAAAGCTGTGATGCCTAGTGCTGTTTGGTGAAATCTATACTTTTTCACTAGTTTAATGTGTGTAAACGAGCCCGCGTGCTTTTTCTGGTGTATAACTTTAGTAATCAACGAATTAACTTACTTAGAGCTACATCATTTTCGTAATCGATAATGTAGCTATTTCGTTCGCCCTATCCATCACAAAGGATAGTGCAGGGATTTTATCATTAATTATTAAATTTATGATTTTATCTTTTATTTCACCTAATCAAACTAATTTTTGATTAAAGTTTAACAACATCGGATAAAGCTTATAAATTTTGTTTTGGCTTGAAAGATCATGTCGGCAATATGCCCTACTTGACTGGGGCAGAACTCCCAAGTGAGTCGCGTTGGTTGCTAGGCAAAAAAGAAATAAGCAGTCTTCGAGCAGGCATCGATCTTTTGCGACGTTTCAACTGGGACATTGACGTAAGTTCTACCGTCAATGACTTGTTTGTTTAACAAAAGTTATTCTCCACTAGCAATGCAAGAAATACAGCGATTTTGCACTGTGCGGTAATAACATTTGCCATAAAATAACCTTTTATTGCTAAATGAATAACCTTATTGAAGATATGGCCTAACACAATGGAAATAGGCAGACATTTCGACAAACTTATCCACCTCAAACTCAAACATTAAAGATGCATCACAAATTCCTAAAAAAACTTCCATCTATCTTTGTCGTTAACCTAAACAAATTATCTGGAAAATAACGTTTTTGCAGTAAGATCACCACCGAAAAATGTGGAAATGTAGTGAATTGACGCTGATATAATCATAAAAACAATACGTTAAGAATTGTGGTTTAGACATTGTTTACTCCATCTTTTACCTTCTCTAGTTAGGTAGGTTTCTTTTTAAATATAGTTGTTCTAGATGAATGGCTTTGGCGAATGTTTGACTTATGGCACATTAAATACAGAATTCAACACTTTTTGTATAATATACTACTGGAAAATAATAAAATAAATAATAGAATAAGAGAATGAAATTTTTCACTTTGTTAAGGAATGACTTGGTAAATTCATGGTTCATATGTAGTTGATACAATTAAATTACAACTTCTACAAAGAAAAACAACTCTTTTCAGTGGTACCCTCACATATTTAGTGAAGAGAAATACGTTTTCTTTTCTGGCGACGTTTCGGTGCGTAATTTCCAGCACCATCCCCTGGCAGCTATCCACGGCACATATGTATGTTGTATATTTATATAACGTGTGAATAGCGAAATAAATTAATAATAATAAGAGAAAAGATTCATGATTAACAGCTAGCAATTGTCTTTATATATATATATATATATATATATATATATAAGGGTGTTACGATATTATATTTAGATATATATGTATATAGGTATGAGGTAAGGATCGGTCCTGCTACTGCAAATAGATGTGGATATATATATATATATATATATATATATATATATAGATTTAGTTGTTGAGTGAGGGGTTTCATGTGCGCTAAACATATACCGAGTTACTGAGACAAATACTATGTTTAAAACCATTGATGAGTCAAAACAATAAAATATAAATAAAAGGGTTTCCGAACGAGGTTACCACATTTGCGTAAATCTGCTATTGTGAGTATTGTGCTGTGTATAGTTGCCTGAGGATGGTGCTGGAAATTACGCACCGAAAAGACATCAGTAAACAAAGATGTGGTAGAACCGCATTTAGATTCGTTAATATGAATGATGTTGACGCCTTCGGAAGAAAGGGATGAATACAAACCCAGCCTGATCGAAGAAAAAAATTAAATTGCAATTGTGATCAATCGGATCTTTGTGAAAATGTTAGTGCAAAGCTAAAACCCGCGTACGCAAAATGCGGCATTGGAAAATATGAAGCTGGCACTGCGCAATCAAATTTCAAAACAAAGATATACGTGGCTGTGGAACATCACTGTTAGAAAAAAATTCTATAGTGCCAAACATTAAATTACGTGTTGCTTAAGGAAACAAATTTAACCCATTTTAAATCTTACCTGTTCTTTGAGACCATATAAACTGTAACATTTTTTGCAGTCTTTCGAACAATATATCATTACCTGTTTTATGTTTCGATTTTTAATTTACTTTAAATGACAAAGCTACTTTCGGCAGCGTATCTTCATTGGATGTTAAATTTATATTTTTATATTAATTAAAGCTTCTTCGCATTGTAGTCTAAACTTCAAAAAAACCATTAGGCGTTCTGTTTGCATTTGATTGTGTACATATTTTAATCCAATGTAAATAGGAACAGGTTGTTTGCTTATTTATCTAGAACATGTTGCGATATAAAAAGGAAGTCCTACCTTAAATATAATTCTTGATATTTAGTTAATAGTTACTTTTGTGTTCTAGAAAGTCTGTAAAATCACAAGTTCCATATAAATAAATTCTAATTTTAGAGTAATACGAATTCAAAGCTAGTGTCTTTATTTGCTTAAGCACTCTTATCTGGACTACACCAATCAGACCTTGCAAGATATTGAAACTTTTTCGAATTCGTATGAAGTACAACTTCAGTGTATCTTAATAGATACAAGTCTACATTAAATCAAGTTTACGAGCTTGGGTAAACACTAATCACATTGTATTTAACCACCGACGAACAGCATAGCGAAACTTCCGTCGGTCACATCATCATCAGAGTACGACGGAAAACTGACTAGCAAGGATCAAACCGCAATGCATATATATGGAAAAGAAAATTAGATATGCGGCTATCATCTCTAGTAGTTGGACGACTGGTTAAACACAATGGGATTAGTGTTTACTTCAAACTCGTAAACTTGATTTAATCAGTTATTACCACCACCAGCGCTATCAAAGATTGTTTAGTTTTATTACATAAATATATGCGGCGAAAGATGCAAAATGTCATTTTTCGTGACTGCATAGAATTTGTGTAGCCGAGATTTCCAGTCAAATAAAATATACGCGTGACTACTAGAGGTTAGGCCCGCGTATTCAATTTTTCTTTCCATATGTATATATTACGGTTTGATCCTCGTTAGTCGAATTGCCATCGTACTCTGATAATGAACATGGAAGGTCAAAACGCATCAGTAAGTGTGACTGAAGGTAGTTTTATTATCTCGTTCGACGACCGGTTACATAAAATGGGATCGGTGTTTGATTCAAGCTTACAAACTTGATTTAAAGAATTGTTTCCACCACATGCGCAATCAATGACTGTTTGGATTTATTACCTAGATAAATCAGTATTTTTGTCAAGACTTATATTTGATATTCATGTTTAAATACATCATACAGGTGAAAAAGTTACCTCTATGTTTAGCACTTTTTCCTAGTTTAATAACCTTAACTTTGTTTTCAACTGATGTGTGTACATAAATATACATAAAATCCAATTTTTAATGTTTTTGACAATATCTTCATAGCGTACAGTTTTAAATTTCAGCCTTGCAAGATGCTAACCAAAAATAAACATACCAACAGTTATAATTAAATAAGTCTTTGCGTTTAATTGGGTATGCAGGTTTTGTACGAGCATTATTGACAAAGTCTTTAATAGAACCAATGATTATATAAACTACAATTACAGCCAACCATGACCCTTGTTTGAATCCATTAGTTACGACTGAAATTTATTTTTGAGATTCGACTGTCACACTTAGTAACTTCACAAATATTGAGATCGACAAAAATTTCAGATACATAGCTTTTATTCATTTTTGGTTGTTACCAAATTGCATCTACCGTTACACTAATGACGATTGGTAAAATGTTTGATAAATGGCTACGTATGTAGTGTTTGCGGTTTTTACTTCAACGAAAATACCATATTGCTTTTGCCAAATGCGCGATGAAAAAGCATAATATTGATGTGCGAATACATCGACCTCTACCAAATTTATTAATACGTTGCACACCAAATACAAATATGATCAGAAGGATACATCAATGACAGTATGAACGGAACACACAATCTTGTGCACATTCGTCTCGTGCTTACCGGAGACTCATCATTAGGATCTGATATTACGCACTTTACCCACTATATATTTTGGTGAGTAATGCGGTAAAATACGACGGTACCACGGTACTACGTCGTACGTACCTACGTTGTCCGTGAATTGAGATACACCTCATTTTATTCACGTATCAAATTTTGTTGGGCCATTTTCATGCATTCTTAATTTAAATTGATATATGTCAGTAGACCTTTTAAAGATAACGCGCCAGCTGTAATATTTGCATGAAAAATGGCAAAATCTGTGATAACTCTGATGCCTAATTCTAAACTAAAGATTGTTTATATAAAAAGTGCCTCTTAATCATAAATGTAAAGAAAAAGTTCTGTAATCTAATGGTAAAAAATTGTTGTTTTTTTGATAATGCCATAGCTGCTTAATGTGCGCTGTATGCCGCACAGGACGATTATTTAGAAGAAAAATTAAATATCATTCTAGGAGCATCGCAGCTAGCATACAGGGTGGCTCAGTGGTTGGAGTAACATAGTCCTACGCAATAATTACTTCAGTATAAACTAAGAATTGTATAGTATAGAAAAGGCAATTCATCCAGTAGACCGGTTTCGTCCTTATTGGGAACTCATCATGTACTGGCCAGAATTTGCCGCGGACAGGACTTGAACCTGGGCACGTCTGCTTCGGAATCTGGTGCTCTAACCACTGAGCCATCCTGCCGCACACCACACTGCACACAATTTTCAGTTACATACGAACTATTATAACTTGGTTAGTCTATTTTTCCTTTAGGCAGAGCTCATATGGCATCCATTTATACCCAAAGTTTCAACTAACCATCACCAATCTGTCATTACTGAACAGACACCACACTACATGAGGAAGTGGTATTTAATTATATAAATGTTCATTTCAATACCACTTTCCCATTTAGTGTGGTGTCTGTTCAGTAATGAAAGATTGGGGATGGTTAGTTGAAACTTTGGGTCTAAATGGATGCTATATATGAGCTCTGCCTAAAGGAAAAATAGACTTACCAAGTTATAATAATTAGTATGTAACTGAAAATTGTGTGCATTGTTGTGTGCGGCAGGATGGCTCATTGGTTAGAGCACCAGATTCCGAAGCAGACGTGCCCAGGTTCGAGTCCTGTCCGCGGCAAATTCGGGCCAGTACATGATGAGTTCCAAATAAGGACGAAACCGGTCTACTGGATGAATTGCCTTTTCTACACTATACAATTCTTAGTTTATACTGACATATGTAAGTAATTAATGGTTCAGGTGTTTATATCAAGACCGCAACCTTGATTATAATAATTGTTATCACCACCCGCGCAACCAATGTTCGTTTAATTATATTCCTACGCAGACATGCTCAGGTTCAAGCCGAGTCTGCGGCAAATTCTGATTAGTACGCGATGAATTCCCAATAAGGATGAATCCTTTCTACTGGATGAACTGCCTTTTCTACACCCTACGATGCTTAGTTTATACTGACAAATGTATGTACATAATAGGTTAGTTTTCATGTTTAAGTAATTTCTACTTAAATTATTATTTACAAGATGCATGAATAATTTGGTGACAAATTTATGTAAGCTGATCGATTTAAAGGTCACAATTTAGTATTAATTATCATATATTGTTTACCACATGGCTGAATCAGAATAGCGAATTCACATTGGCAAGTAAGTAGGAGGTTTTGGCGCATCTTTGCGTATGTTAACAGAAATAGTTTTAAATATGCGAAAACTGATATGTTTGGACATCCCCAGAAAGAGTATGTTTCAACAGGATGCAACCTAATTTAATAATGTCGAAAATAGTTCGAAGAACATGAAGCGTGTAAATTATTTTATTAATATTTGGAGCAATTCTTACTAAACTTATTTTCACTCGGTTGGGAATTTCTATTAGTTTAGCCATTTAAGCATCAATATAACCTGATTTTTTACTTAAGATTAAAATTTTAAAGTAATATTTAGGGTTTTTAACGATTTAAAAACATACATTTGACAATAGGCAATTATTTATGAATGCCATAAAAGATAAATAATATGTATTTGGATTGTCACTGGAAATATACAAGAATGTTAATAGTTTCAAAATGGACACAGATCAATTGCAGTAACAATTGATAATTTTAATTAACCATGTGAAGTATACCAAAATCAAAGGCATTAGCGTGTAATATATTCATAAATTGAACCAATTTCCTTATCTCTGAGTTTAAATAAGCCTCTGGTGTCCGTAAAAATAGCCTTGTAGTAAACAGTCAAATCAACGTATCCGTATTGAGCAACTCCTGCTTAGAAGTAGAAACGTCATAAATCGCAATCGAATCAACAATAACTTACGCTTACAGTAGGTAACACCAAACGCCCTCTTGACGGCAGTCAATCAATGAATGTAGATCGGCATGCAAAATTTTAAATTATACCTTGGTTAATCTTATGGTTAAAAAATTTCTTCTTTCTAGACCTCTGCTAATGGACGCACTACAGAAAATAGTATCCCTAAATCTACTTGAAGACATTTTGCTTGCAATTAAGGCTGCTATTAAAAACAAATTAAACGTAGTTTTCTTATTTCTTTATTGAGTCATTCCAAACGAGCAAAATTATCCAACAAATCTCCGTCTTAATCTTATTTACCTTTGCGTGTACGTGTGTGTGTGTGTGACTGCGGAGTTTTTAGCTGCTTTTCCCATCGCCAATATCATTTTTATGCATATAATAAAGCAGTGTTACGTTGCACACAAACGAGCCATGTCCAATTAAGCCTTAAACTTAAGAAATTTACAACCGTTGAGTTTTGAAACTGCGCCTTCAAGTAGTTTGAGTCTGAGCAAATGAATATGGAAAAATCTACATGATGCACCATCTTGAAGTGGTATAAATAAAACGATCGCCAACCGAACTTCACCTTACATCGTTATTTTATGTATAGTAGAAGGATGTGATAATTGATATTTTGTCGGTATAAACCAAAATATATATATATATATATATATATATATATATCACGTTAGCAAAATCATTCAACTGTGACGTTATTTAAGAGAAATTTATCTATGAAATTCTCTCCAATGTTGGTTGAGGCTTCACAATTTGCTGCGAATTTCGAATAAAGGATGTCAATTTTGAGGTCTTCGACAAATAAAAATTTAGAAATGAGATTACTCTAAAGAAAAGGAGCAAAAATAGGTTTAATGCAATAAGTCTTTGTTCAATAGTTAATAGAAATTTAGCTAAAATTAAAGAAAATTTAAAAATTCTAAAATATTCAATTGATATGATTTTCAGGATCACTTATCTAGCCAAGTATATTAGATCTTGCAATATCAAGTCACGTTGTTTGCAAAGAGCCTTGTGTTGTATCCCCATTGGGCAGTGGGAAATTTCTAGTGTCATCAATACTCAAGTAAATATTCCCGTTATTAGGACGATTCAAGCCTCTGCATGAGTTCTTCAAGATCACGCCCGTTCAGTTTACAAAGGGCATAATTCTTGAAACGTATGAGTCTTTAATATTAACCACTAGACGTTTCCATGTATACAGACCACATTAGACCATTCTTATATTTACTAATATTGATTGGCTAATAAAATGGTGTATAATTCTTGGAAGAATTAAGCTATTATAAACTTACTTTATAACAAGCGCATTATGCTATTACTCAGGTGCTCTAAACCTATACTTTTACTACGCCTACTATTTTATTTATGAATTACTCATTTAATTAACGAATAAAGTATAACAGCTATTTTTACAATTAATTAATTATAACAGTCAGTATAGTCTAGGTGTATTGTTAATTTTATAATGACTCGTTCTTTTAATTTTTTAATTAAATATTTAATTAAAAAATAAAATATTACAAATCTATATTTTTCCCCTGATTGAGAAAGACGCCCAGTGTTATGCCTAGCTGACCGAACAGTAATTAACTTATAAACTAAATAATTATTTCCTCAAGCAATTTCCTTATTCCTTATTAAGGAGTATCTAAATTTATTCATATCGACTTCTAATTCAATTCGCCAATCTGCCATCTCTCTGTCAATTATGAACTTTTATAAATTATGTTACAGTTACATGTACCTGTACTTACTTACCTTGTATACTTACTTCAACACGTAAAATGTAATTTTATTTTAGTCATCCTAGTAGTCTCCTTCTTTTACCTAATTTATTTAGACTTATGAATTTTATGAACTTTGCTTTCTAGCATTAGTTTGTGCCATTTTTAATTTTTGTGCAAAGTACTACCCTATCAAGACATTTACTACGAGATATATTCAATATGCATAGCTATTACAAAAATCTGAAATTCTATTTCTGTTGTTCGGAAGGCGCCTAGAGTCCTCTTGATT
Organism: Eudiplozoon nipponicum; assembly: GCA_029291075.1. Taxonomy (NCBI): domain Eukaryota; kingdom Metazoa; phylum Platyhelminthes; class Monogenea; order Mazocraeidea; family Diplozoidae; genus Eudiplozoon; species Eudiplozoon nipponicum. Next base: position 3,554 of record JAQBSW010010558.1, on the reverse strand, counting down.
TAAATCATAGCATTTCTACTGTGAATATTGGACAGAGTTTTACCTATAACCAAGTCAACGTTCGTATGCGATTTGATGTTCTTCTCGTTCTATCTTATCTATATGCGCAGATTCAAGTAAATAGCCAAGATTACTACCCTTAAACTTAATTTTACATGGCCCGTAATGCTGTGGGTTCTTTTCATTCCCTTTCGTTTGCGAGCAAGCTTATAACATTTTCAGTTTTAGATAAGTTGTGTTTTGACGGTTAGAAGTAAACCCAAACTCAGATCTATAAGCAATTCAAAATCAGTACTAGGCATTATAAGTTAATTCTTTGGAGAATCTAATTCTTGTTTACTTCGTAAAATATGTGAAAAAATTATTTGATTCATTCCTTCACCTAAATGATTTTCTAAATAATGTCGTGGAGTAGGTTAATACAGTAAAATAAAAAGAATAAAAATATCTCTTTCGAAAACATATAATTTGATTGATTATCAAATAGATTAATGTTTCTGTTAAGATATCGGCATGTACAACAGTCAGTCATAAGCAAGATATATGTGGATTACACATCAATGACTCTAACTAGTATAAGAACAGAACACTTCAATAAAATGTTTCAAATCAATCATTTGATTGATCATAAAATTTATCATGTTTGCAGATGCAAAATACATTATACAATATCAATTTGTGCATACTTTGCTTTAGATTTTATGGCGCATGACGTAGTTTGTTTAGTAAGCGGAAAAAAGCTTCTCAAATATTTCCATTGTAAATTACGAATAAACGGCTTCATATACACACCGTACTCTCACATCTTTTTAACGTTTGCGGAGTAAACCAGTAATATGTTAATTTTAGATTGAAGAATTTGGCAATAATATTGTTGTCTATTCCATCATACTGGCAAAAATAGATTGTAGCAATCTAACATATAATATACTACATAGAATTGATCCAAATTTTCCAACAGGCCATTGTATTCAGAACAAAGGAGGCTTTTAAATATAATTTAGTTTGAGAGTTTGAACGTAAAATTAACTATTTATCCGAATTAAGTTAACACTTAAGACTTTCAACAGCTTTATTAATCTTTAATCATATCATTTGTTCTCTATTTCAGGTCACACGATACGTCATAAAATGTTGAGGAAAAAAATTGTACACCAAGGGATTTGATCTGCATTCACTTCTGCATTATCACAGTCTCCCAAAATTAATATTCTATTTTAGTTTAACTTCTACAAAACATTCAAATTATTGAATCGTTAAAAATAACTTTGGATAATGCAATGTTTCGTTGAGTTCTATTAAATCTTGGAATCTGGAGTTTTTTGCCCGGATTTGTTTAAGATTCTGCCTAACTCAGGTAATTATATTTGTGTGTATTATTAATTCGTCTGTTGAGTTATTTGAGGCTCCGTAGCAAGTACTTTTCAAGGATAGCCTCCAGCGAGAAATTTAAAGATTCCTGGTATGTCGCAAACTTCTTAATAATCATTCTTTGTTCGAACTTGATCTTTCATTGATCTTTTGATCTGTGCTATCGTTCTGACTTCGTATATTCATTAGTTAATAAGTGAGTTGTCAGAGCAGACACAGTGTCTGTTATGAAATGGCTATATCAATCCACAAATACACGAGGGCATATATTTACATTTACAATGTGATAGCTACTATATTTTTAAATTATAGATAAGAAAAATTCAACAGTAATTAATAAATTAATTTCAGCAAAAATAAAAACTAATCAACTATATAATGCAAACGAAATGCGAATAAAAAATAAGGAGGTCAAAAAATGTAGGTATTCCGTGAAAATGTTATGTTTTAGCCATATTCTTATGATGAGCTTTTGACAAACGATTGATGAACATTAACGAACTAAATAATAAATAATTATTAAAATCAGGTTTTCGAGATTGATATAATACACATCCAAGTGTATTTAGCCAGTCGCATAACATAGCAAAACAACTGTCTGTAGTTTTCTTAGGCGATTTTACAATCTTCCCGCGAACTTGACGGAAAACTGACTAGCGGGGATTCAACTGCGATGCATATATATTCCTTACCTATATATATATATGCTATATATATATACATGCATACATAAATAAAACTAAGTTAGATATGCGGCTGTAACCTCTAGTAGTCTCACACACATTGTACTGGAGTGAAACTTTTGGCTGCACAATTTCTATGCAGTCACGAACATTAACATATGGCAGCACTCGCTACACGTGTAAATAATAGGTTTATAAGTATTGTGCTCTGATAATATGCAGCGTCTCTACTCCTTATATGTGGTAATAATGCTTTAAAGTCGCATTTTAAGTGACCTCTTATGAAATGGGTTCTACTATTGCCTTTAAGAACCATACCACATTGCCTGACCTAAAATTTTGAGTGCTTAAGACCTACTATCGTTTTTAATGGATGAGTCGTCATTAAGCCGGAAAACATACGTTCAGCAGGTTACACCATCTGGTTTTTCTGACTTGGATAACCTTCTGGATCATTATGAACTGGCAAGCTTCAATTTATGCTATCCAACATAAATTAATAACAGAACCAATTAAGTTTACAACTTATGGTTACTTTGAATTCTGATTCGTTAAAATGCACCTAGTATTCTTTTAAGGTGGTTGCAGTAGCGAACTTATGAAGGCTGCTGTAGAGCAAAAATCAGAAATAGAAATGTATAAAATTTACGTTAAATTACAAGACCACATGGGATCTACTTAAAAGTCATCAGGAAAAAATGAAAACTTTAGATAATGTTTGTCCAAATAAATGTAAATAGTATTTTCTGCAACAAGGCCCAGGCGATCTCATTTGGCAAAATTATCATTAGTGGGATCAAGGAGCGATGCAGAATTTCGGATATTTTACGCTCTTCATAAATATCAACATGAAACATAGAAGTCAATTGTAACACAGACATTCAGACGGACCACGTGTCGGGTAATCATTCGAGAGGTGATAATAAATTATATTATTTACACAGTCGATCATAATTAACCACTATAAAATCAATAGGTATTGATTATATGAAATTATTGAAAAATTCGCATTAAATCGTTAATTGCCATTTGTTTAAGGTAATTGCGTATTATAATAAATTTGTATTAGGGCTTCACATTTCATAATTAACCTGTAAAGTTTTCGCCGTTCATAGCTACATCGTAGAAACATTAGTGACACAGAGATCTCTCACTGGTGAAAATTTATATCCGTTCACACATAAAAAAAATTTGACCGTGATTTCTGTTAATTTACCTAGGTCACATACACCGATGTAATATAAACGCGAATGAAAATATCTTGTGCACAATTGCAACAAGAATCAAGTAGATTTCTACAAATTTCGACATTTTCAAGGGCTCTATTAGCGGTTATCTTATTTCCTGTTTCGGAGATAAAAAATTTCCTGAAGTTATAAAGGAAAAATTTTTTGTCATAATAACGTACCAATCTGCATAAATAAAAATACATTTTCTCAGACACAAAGACCGTTTATTTCTCATTTTCCACTTAAGTGACACTGCCTCATATATATATAC
>JAQBSW010010557.1:0-23719 GCA_029291075.1 Eudiplozoon nipponicum | reverse complement strand
CGCAAAACCTAATACATACTTGCATATATATTAGTTCTTCGCAACAAACAGTATTTAACGAATATTAACTGTTTGCAGCTTTCGCCACAAATACATATATAGGCAATACAATTTAACAATAATTGATTGCGCGGGTGGTGGTAACAATTCTTTAAATCAAGTTTGCGAGCTTGAAGTAAACACCAATCCCATTGTATTTAACCAGTCGTCGAACAACATAACAAAACTACCGCCAGCCGCAACGCACTGACGCGTTTCGACCTTCCATGATCATCATCAGAGTACGACGGCAAACTGACTATCGAGGATCAAACCGCATTGAATATATATGGAAATCAAATTTAGATATGCGGCTCTCACCTCTAGCAGTCTTGCATACATTGAACTTGACTGGAAATGTCGGCTGCACAATTTCTATGCAGTCACGAACATTAACTGTTTGCAGCTTTCGCCACATATACATATATAGGCAATACAATTTAACAATAATTGATTGCGCGGGTGGTGGTAACAATGCTTTAAATCAAGTTTGCGAGCTTGAAGTAAACACCAATCCCATTGTATTTAACCAGTCGTCGAACAACATAACAAAACTACCGCCAGCCGCAACGCACCGACGCGTTTCGGTAGTTTTGTTATGTTGTTCGACGACTGGTTAAATACAACGGGATTGGCGTTTACTTCAAGCTCGCAAACTTGATTTAAAGAATTGTTTCTACTCATTTTAACCATATGTCGTTTCTCGTTTACAGTTTTCTTTATGTTATTACGTAGAAGATTATCATCATTTTGTTGAACAACTCGTCAGTAGTGACCAGATCACGAATGGTCTATTTAGCATAGAACAATATTCCTTGGAGTCTATGCCATGTGACTCGTTAATTTCATGCAATTCTCCGTTTTAAGCGAATGCTTATTGGACTTATATAATGCATAATCATATATATATATATATATATATATATATATATATATATATATATATATATACTCGGAATAAAATATGGAAAAATTATACGTCAAGTCACAAGTATCAGTGAAAAATTATTGTATTATGTAAAATTTTCTGAGCCTTACTGTGAATTAGAATCAAATACATACGAAGAGTTAGTTGAATTCTGTTTAGCGCAATTATTATTTTCCCGTTGGCTTCAACAATGTCTTTTGTGGGCAGAAGACCTTGATTACTAAATGTTGAGTTGAATTGCGCAGTGCTGTCCTTCTTGTTGTGGATTTGACCGCATTTTTCTTGTGCGGGACAATTGATAGCACTCGTAGGTCGGTAAAATCTTGAATCCTGTACATTTCCAGGTGCACCGATTATTGGCCTTGATTGATGGGTTCTCACTTGTCCCTTCATTTTTAAGCCCTGCATCAGCTGCTTGTCTGAAAATGACGTTGGAACAAGATTTTACACTCTGCTTTTTCCGAATTTTCGAGACCTTATTTCCAGTCTCATCTTCAGGGTTGACACAATACGCACAGGAAAAAAAATTGTGGCAAATGTGGTATCCTCATTCAAGACAGATCTATTTATATTTATTTTAATTCCTAAAGTATTTTTTTATTGTCTGCCCTAATATCCGGTCTTCATGCCTAATCTCTAATACTCAAATGTATACGCAAACTTATCCATGTCACCCCTCCCGCACACAACAACCTATATACACATATGTGTACTCCACTAAAGTGACATTTCTAGAATAACTATAAGCAAACCTTATGGATTAACATACACGCCTATCCATGATGTCTCTATTTTTAATTGTTGTTCCGGACGCGTAGAAGGATCAACAAAATTTTGATTTCAATATTGCAGTAATCCTCAAATACTCCAGTTTACCAAATCCCATCCTGTTTGCAATAGGTTATATAGAGAGATTACTGTTTTATATAGCAAAATTACAATAATCCTAGTACTTTATCTTTTTTGAAAGTCTATTCGATTATGATTCCATCTAGAGAAATAGATTCCACTAAGTTAGAAAAATCTCTAAATGAATGAACAAGTTGTGTTGATGGCATCACGAATAAACTTATAAAAGATACTGTGAAGTATAATAATTAACTAATATTTGATCAAATAAATTTTGTAGGTACAAATATCGCGCATTTTTATGATAAAAATCGTAGATGCAATTTTGCAAATATTTAAACAGATCAGTGTCTATGTATTTTGATATTTTTGGCGAAAATCTATTTTATTATTTCATAGTTTATTCATTGTCAAAATTTTCATTTATGATTAGACATCGGGCCATCAGTATTAAAATATCTGTTCATCCAATTTTTTGTTTTTTCAGATGGTTTATCTTTTATTCTGCTTTAGAATCGATCTTCCTGTTCTCTCGACCTACACACTCTGACCATTTTATATATCGATAATCATTCTTATATTTGGCTCATTATTAATCGTTGAATTTCATCTAGTTGGTAGTGCATTAAATATTTTTATTTTTTATCACGAGTTCTTTGCTTTTAGAATTGTAACATTTATGATAATTATATACAGTTTGTTGCGGAGATCTAATGTATATATAATTGTGTATTAGTTGTTTCGCATCTTGTAGCAAATTATTTCAAATAGAACCAGAAGAATAAGAAAAAGCTAGCAAGTGTTGGTTCCATGTACGGACTTGGCAACCGTAGTGTTAGTATCAGATACCGACTCGACAGTCATAGTTTTTGGTACCATTTACAGGCTCGGTATATATTATATACAGTGAGTTGGCTTTGAAGTCGCATTATCGAAGACTTTACATGAACTTAACTGCTTGTAAAAATGTTCATATAGGAGATTGTACCGTCTTACTTTACCAAATTCCTCACCCAACTATATAGTGGGTAAAAGGCGTAATACCGCCTCCGCCTGTTGAGTCGCCAGTAAGCACGAAACGAATGTGCGTGGTATTTTACGTCATGTTAATGCTGCCTTTGGTTATGTGCGCAACGTTAATAGAAAGTAAATTCTAATACTTCGCATTGAATATATTGAATGATATCAATCAATAACAGGTAAAGCCGCAAGCATGCACAATGTTTACAGTGTCTCCGTTACCAATTTTAGCATGTTAATGCTTTATGTGTTAGTGCATATTTTGTAATAATGAAGCCTCGCGGATTAACATTTAAGGGCAGTTATCTAATAGAGCATTATGCGTAGTTTCTTGTTCCACTTTCTAACGAATCGCGTATTCATTGATTACATCAGATTTAATATTAACAATTATTAACATTCTGCACGAATTTGTCTGAACTTCGAAATTTATTGCACATCGGATAATTGCAGACGTCGTAGTTGTCATGCAATTGACTCTTTCGGCTAATTATCTCATTTTTAGAATTTATACAAATGATGGCTTTCGTGGAGCTAGAATAAACTGTATATAAGTGGTGAAAAGTGAGAATTAGTTGTAAATTAGCTGCATTGACCTTCTTGGTAGCGCATTTTTAGATATTTTTTCCTATGACAATACTTTATGAACTCACGAAAATAGTATTCTTCTTAATTGTAATTGTCTTGAGAAATAAATAACTTCAACCTAAATAAACGAATGGGAAGGCCTCTCACTCGTTAGGTTGCCGTTGAATGTTCTTCATTACTCATGGTACGATGTGTCGTGGCCTATATTGCAAGCATTAGTGTCTGTTTATGAAAGTTCTGGTCTATTATTTGTTGTTCTTGCCCTCAACCGGAATTGCCTATGTAGCCTGACGAGCAGGGCGTGTTCTTGATAATCGTAGCCAACGCAAATTGCATTTCTTAACTGGGCTTAATAGTAAGGGAAGTTCAATTTTACGGCCGGATAAAACTGGTTACTGGGCACTTTTTGTCTTATCTAAATGCTCCTTACGCTTGTGTGTTGAAATCTACCACATCTAATTTCTCAGTGTTATAAAAGATTATCGATTATATGCTTATTCAGAACAATGGACTGTAAACTTATTGAGATATTTTGTGCAAATACAGATATGATGTCTCGTGCCAAGTGGAGCGTGTTCACTATACTGTAAAGATAATTCTCCGTAACTTAAAATTACATTTAAAATTATTTAAAACAATTGACGCTAGTTGTGTTTCTTACATTTTTTACTTAGGGAAGAGTGGTTTGATATCAATTGGCTTCTTGTTGGATTTGGTCAGGAACGCTGCAAGCCAACTTCACCAGCATGTGAAACATGCTTAAACAGAGATATCTGCCCGACTGGTCAACGAGAAATAAGAGCTATTAGATCCACGAAGCGAATAAAGATAGAAAAGTGATCACAACTAAACTAAAATGGGAAAGATGTCTGTCAGTAAACTATTTGTAATTATTTTTTCTTGTACATACCAATAAATATATTTTACGGGATTATATTTAAACAAGTTGATGTATTTTTTCAGCTATTATCTTTCAGAAATTCACTCTTTTAGTTATCATCATCAAGATGCGCGTTCTATACAGTCACTGAATACCAAACCCAGCACAAAAGGCACAGCGTTTAACTGAAGATTTTTTATCAGTTTAAAAAATTGAATCTTTCAGTGCAAAATAAACTTCCTTTGTTATTAGTCTGTATGTGATTTTTTTGTACAAAATTATATGAATACACTCAATTCAACCTCTATACATACATGGTAGGCGTGCAATAATATATCGCCTACATTATAACCATATAAGGAAAACTGCGGTGTTCAACTTCAGATGCAATCGACCGATGCTGCTTTATACACCCCATACGATAAACCTTTCTTGTTTACCGCATTGCTATTTGTATTACACCGTGTACTCTCCACGAATTATGACACCATTAAAGTATCCGTAGCGTAAGTCATCTTTGGTCATAATTTTAAAGCAGCGACAAATGGTTTGTGTGGTTTGTATGCAAATTGTACTTATTGACGTTGTCTGTTACACACAATTTTTCACTACGTCCTTCTTAAGCTGACTCGTTCATATAGTCTGACATCTGCGGTGCAATTTTATCTACTTTTTGTCGGTGAAATTCATGTAAAGTGATAAGAAACACTGGTTTTCAGTTTTCCGTGATGCAGGCAAATAAGTGATTGCTTGACACAATCATTGACTTTTCTTGCAGCAGTGATTTATAGAATTGACGGCCTCATAAGAAATTTGATTAAACTATCAGAAAGTAATGTCTATCTATGTACAATAAAATCGTATACGTTCACAGGGGGCACAGAATTATATATGATTCTCCTATTTGTTTATATATATATATATGCATATAGTATATATATGCATTTATATATATATATATATATATATATATATATATATATATATATATATAGTCCAGAAGAATCGCTGGAAATGTAAGCATAAATTTGTGAATCGATATGACAAAGAAATCGCAAGCTGTAGCCTATGCGTAATTATAGTGTCAATTGGAATATTCTATGACATAAAATTATCCATCTATAAAAAGGACATTTTCGATTGGGTAGAAGCATCCTATAAGCATCTAGCTTTCGTTGTTTAATGGTTAATGTTTTCGTAAAGAATGCGTAGAAGAGCAATTGAAAGCGCGACAAATGTTTAATAATTAATCTTTTTATTTCATAAAGCTTTGTAACTTTATTTCCGACTTGTCTCTTTTTATTATAATCAACTGGTCGGAAGAAGTATTGACGGAAATATCCAAACTTCAAATGCATGTGAAGCAAAGAAATCTTCAAGAAATAAGGAATATGGTAAGGAAAAGTCTGCCTAAGTATGGGATTTTAAAAAATCATGTTTGTGAGCTTGAAGTAAACACCAATCCTACTGTATGTGACCAAGCTCGCAAACGTGATTTAAAGAATTGTTGTCACCACTCGTGCACTCAATGTTTGCTTATTTAAGTAACAAAAGAGTCAAAATCTGTGGTTCAAACGAAGTTGTTGAGCATTACACATGGGCCCAAGTACATCACTCTCTTTCTCTTCGTTGAACTTGAACTTAAGTTTATGTCATCGACAAGAATTGCAGCTACAGCGTTGTGTCTCTTAACCGTTTAAAACCTGTCTCGTAATTACCCTGACAAGTTCGACTCAGATGTTATCAAATCGAATGCAGTGAAATGATCTATCATTTTGAAATAGGATTTTAGTTTCTATAAAAAGGTTGTTTCACTCGTGTTACCGTTTCCTCAGTTGCATGCCGTTCATGTTTTATTTTATTTATTTTCGTATGCGGATATTATTTTTTCTGATATGAAGCATACCTACCTTACTTATTCTGTCATAATAAATCTCCAGATAAATTTTCTATTAAGTAATTTTCTGCATTCGTACTGCTCATTTAATTTTCATTTCTCCTATATTTTCCATGAAATATGTTCTTAATTCAAGTTTTCTTCCGCCCATCCGCCTATTGTAATATCGCTAGTAGTATTCATAGTAATTATTAGCAGTTTTGGCATAATATTGTAAATGAAGAGGAGGCAGAGTTGAAACCAGTCACTTGAAGAGATTTACTGTTGTTACTGTGGCAATTGTGGATACTATTTAATGGCTGTTGTAAATACCTCACATAAGCGTTATACTTTAGACTTAGCATCAATTGAAAGCTGGATGCACCAGCTTATTCCCAGCCGATATTATTAATTAAATGTTTATTATTATTTCACCTTCGAGGAAATTTATTCATAAGAACGATTAAGATAAATGTTTGTGAAATTAAAAATAATTCTAAATATTTGTACAACTTTCATATGTCAACATGACCAATGAATTGAGAAATATTATCTTTTATAAGATATAGCGGTTACTGTTAACAGTGATTAGATCCGCATTGGAGGTTCAACTCACATGGACGAAACCAATAAAATGTGTGTATTATTATTTTTTAACAAATTAAATTTCTTTAGGTTAAAATCCTTCAATGTGTTACTTTTGCATGTCACGTCCCACACCTGAGCAGATATTTTATCCGTAGTCGAAGCACTGTAATCTTATGAAATGGGCCCAACTACTTTTTCCTGGCTATTTTCATGAAATTTAGGAGAAATTTTTGACATCCTATCACCACTCCCGTATTGATTTAGCTTGGATCGATACATTACTTGTGCATTTTGACATAACATGTCGCCTCTGTTTTTATATTGTCATTAGTATTTCATGATTTACAAAGTGATCGTACACTCGTTCTACTCTTCTAACCATATTTACCATCATTTGCTATGATCACTTATTTGTCATCGATTTAACCGAAGATCATTTCACACTTCTTGGTATCTACATTAACCTTAGCGCTCGATCATAGAACGAGAAAAAGATATTGTATATTTTTCAGACTCACACCTTTATGCCATGTTAGATATGACTGAATTTCTTTTAATTGACTAACTTTAGATGACTTTTGAGTATTTATTGGGCGTTATATTGTAGATAAAGTAGTGATTAAGCCTGTTCCGACCAATGTATTTCTTTATTGAAAGATAAAAACAAGCTGTCAAACTTGTTTAAACTCGGTCTACCAATGATTAATAAATCTTCTAGAGATCGCTGTTTCATTTTGTTACAGAAAAAGTAAAGCGCTGTGACATCTTCGCAGTTTGGTTCACGAGATAATTGGCAAGTTCTTCCAAACTGAGTCTTCATGAGTTGGATAAAGCGTATGTCGGAAAACGGAAAGTATTTGCTGCCTGGTCAGGACGATTCCACTGTTCTAGACAGAACCACATCACTCTGCATTCCTGCGTCGGCAAACAAGGCCGCAGCCAGAATAGTCTCCCAGATATCCGCGATGCCATTGGCAAACTCCCAAATACCGACCAAGGAAGCTTCCCTATTTATGACCATCACATGTAACTGTGGCGTGACTGATTTATTGGAGACACGATCATCTTATACTAGTCGCGTTACAGATACAGTGGTACCTCGAGATTTGAGGTAAATTCGTTCCAGAACCGAGATCGTAAGTCAAACGGCTCGTATCTCAAAAGAATTTCTCCAAATTAAAATAACTGAATTCGATTTAATCCGTTCAGGACCTAGGAAAAAAGATCCAACCCATTGTAAAATTATGAATAAAGATAAGTTTTTAAATAACAAACAAACATGTATAATTATGAAATACATAACAAAATATGAAATAAATAAAAGAGTTATTTAGCATAATAGTATTACTTTGGAGACAGACGAGTGCGACTAACAAAGGTGACGCAATTCAAACAATATAAAATTTAGAATTTATTTTATCTTTTAAATTATGTTGTCAAAAAGGGTTATATCACAGCCCATGAATTACACATTTATCGTCCTTTTTCCTTAGAGGTTAAACTCTTAACATTTTAATCTGAATATTTAAGGAGAAAAAGTGCGAAAATTGTCTTTTATGTAACAAATTACATTTTGGATTTTTCCATGGCAGCGCTACCATGATTTACATAAAAGTATGTTGTCCAATTGAAAACAGATCACGTTTCCATGTTCTCATATGAATAAGATGACAAATGGATACATGTGTAAAGCTCCCAGTGAGTGCTGGGAGACGTTGCACAACGCAGCTAAGCGAGTCTGGTCTTTCTTTTGGCACATAGGAAGATCGTTGAAAATTTTCAACCTATCCGAGCAGACGGAGTTGCCCTGAATTCCTGACAGCCTTGATTTGTGGGTCATACTGTCTTGGCAATGACAGGGTTGATTATGGAAACAATGTCTAATTGAATATTTTGCAGATGGACGTTAACCGGTAAGTTGCCAGGAACACCAAGATGAGTCAACACTATTTTCAGAGCCACTGGTTTTTCTTGCTGATACGAAACAAAATTGAAAAGCTGTCAAATGATTGATCCGCTCAATAGATTAGGCGATCACCATTGTCTTAATGTCAGATATTTGATAGCAAACAGCAAAAATAATAGTGGCGTGTGCGTACTTAGTATATACATAGCGTTTATATGAGCAGTGAATTATCGCGTGATTTCTCTGTGGTACTTCAGCTTGCATTGTTCACTATTGGCTCGTAAAAATTCGTTAAATGTTGATCGTTGCATTTTAATTCAATAACTATATGCCGGAGCTTTGTCTTTTACCCGTTTTCTCACTTTCCTTCTCTAAAAATTGTAAATGAAAGAAACAAATCCTGCTGGCGAGGTAGGATTATTGGTAATGTAGGGCAGAATTTGAACCTAGTTAGGCGTCTGGTTTTTATCTTTCCCCAGGTTAACAACAAAGTATACTTTAATATTTTGAATTTGAGCTGAAACGTACTCCGTTGCCGTTTCGTCGACGAGATGCTTCCAAATTACTACTAGTTATTGTTACACGAAACGTTAACCGTAGTGGTTGATCACACCACGTGAAGCAAACGATAGCAGTGCTGTAAAAGTTGAGTGCCAAGGAGTGAAACTTCAAGGTCGGTTGCACTAGAGTTGCCCACTGTCACTTGGTGATTCCCGGTAAACTAGATCGTTGTCAAGGTTACAAAACTCGTTAAGACCAACGCAGACTATATATTCGGTATTGAACTCCATGGGATTCGCGAGATACGTGAATAAATCAAAGTGCGAAAAGTGACGTTTCTGTACATATGACTACTTATTGTTGCTACACCAGGCGTTTTCTATAAGTAGCTGGTCATATCACATAAAGCAAATATGGACTCAGAAGTAAGTTATACGGGACAGCTCCACAAAGTGTAAGCAATAAAACATGAAGATTTAACACATGGTTTTCAAAATAAAAACTTGTTCTCTATCCTTACAGCAGAAATAGTATAATGCTAATCAGTTTGATTATGCAAACATGTGACAATTAAGAGTATGAGCTTATCATGTATGTCGTGAACTAGAGTGCAAGTGGCGCACGTAAAGGCAGTATTTTGATCAACAAAACGTTAAGCCAAGTAAGTTTTGATTTTGGTTTTTTGCTTGCCTTTAGACTCTTCAAACGAAAGTAAATGGATAAAGCAGATCTATAAGTGGTTTCGACCTTCCTATGCTGACCGAGTTGCGTGTTGTCCCTCGCTTGATGAAACATGAGTTTTAAAAGTAAGATCTTCGAAGGACCGCGATACTTAGGTTGCATCGTTGCTACAACAGCGTCGTTCCGGACAACAACTTTCATGCAGCTACGGAAGTGCAGATGGTCTCGTTTGCAAGGCTAATATGGTGCTGTAATTAAGTCTAAGACAAGGAGCTTCGACTTTGGGCTATCCGATGAGAGAAGCAAACGCGGGAGCTGACTAGGCAGGCATAAGTCCATGTTGTATATGATCGAGGGGTAAGAATACATTTATCGTATAGGAAAACGCGTTTCTCCAGTTGATTTTAATTGTCGAGGATGTTAAAGCAGCTTTGAGCTTTCTGTGTATTCTCTCTACCTTGTTGCTGGACTATTGATAGTACACGTGTTCATTCTGAATCGATCAAAGGAGAAACATGGATCTGTTTAGAGAATAACCTCGTTAAGAACACCAAAATCTGCTATCCATGCAGAAATCAAACCAACAGTAACTTCATTTGCAGAAATGATGTCACGTGTCATCGAACAAATCTATCGATAATAGTTAGAATTTAGCTTACCCCTTGAACTCGAATTAGATTGACTAGGATAATGTTTATAACTAGTTGGGACGTTGTTGTAAAATGTTCCAACTAAGAATGAGTGTACCGTGTGATTTGATTCTTTTGGCATGTAACAAACGCATACCTCTCTCTTAGCGTTCCGCCTATATTTGTGACCCTGTAAACGATCTATTGTTAGTTCAAAGATTGTATTCCTACCTGAGTGACAAATGAGGTGAATAGAGTTGAATACGTAATTCTGGAGGCTGGTAGTAAAAAATAGTTAGTGGGACAACGTAGCCGTAAATTAGATAATGAGTAAGCTCTAACAGAGTGAACTGGGCGGTGAACAACTAATCTCTCTACGTGTGTATCGTAGTATTTTTATGTGCGTAGAAAGAATGGCTTTAAGTTATAGTGTTGACCGTGGACGGACAAGGCAGTTGAAACTAAACGTCAGGTATTGAAAGCACTCCTGTAGTATTGGTTTTCCACCTTCAAGTGGAATGTGTCGAATCTCGATTTACTATGGTGAAATTTGTAATCGAACAGTGTACCATACAGTTGTTCATTTTGTGCAAAGGTCTGTAAAATATGAAGACTGCACCAGTCACAACAATATTGATAGTATTTATGCAAGTATGTATTAGGTTTTGCGAACCTAGTAACAAATTAGTAACCACTATATATTTGGTAGAAGAATGTGGAATAATAGGACGGTACAATAGTAATAGAAGTCTCACCACGTACAGACCAAACAACCACTCTGATTGAGTTGTTGACGCACAAAATGTTTTTCATAGTGAGAGGTATTTCCGTCCCAACAGAAATTTTTCACGGCCGGGTGGTGATTGACAGAATACATGAAGAGAAACTTGTCCAGATTCAGGAAATTCATTATGGACTATGAACTGTTTAATTCATTTCAACTTCTGGTGGGAAAGCTTCCAAGACGACACCAACCCGAAAGAAATTAGCAAATAATATAACTGACTTAATACGACAGTAAAAGATAGAAAACCAACTTCCATCTGAATTTCGTATCAGATTACTCGCTAAAGCTGTTGAGCTCAATATCTGTCATGAAGTTGCCTATAGTATATTTATTTCAGAATTACCTGCAAGATTAACAGCCACTATCAATTTTATAGATACATTACAATTAGAGTAGTCAAACGAGCTCAAACGATTGGTAAAAGTGAATCAACAACAGGAACCGATTATGTATTAGGTGTTGCGCATCTAGTAACAAATTAGTTCAGTTGTGACCAGAAGGATAAACCAAAGGCAGCATGAACGGAAAGTATAATCTCATGCACATTCGTTTCGTGCTTACTGGCGACTCATCAGTAGGAGCCGGTATTACGCCCTTTAACCACTATATATTTGGTCGAAGAATGTGGAATAATAGGACGGTACAATCTCCTAGATGAATGTGTAGACCTGCAATAGTGAAGCTAACATCATTTAAAGTCTACGACAATGCGACTTCAACGCTAACTCACACTATATAATATATATACCGAGTCTGTAAAGGATACTAACACTATGGCTATTGTGTTAGTAACTGATACCAACATTATTGTACCGAAAGGGTACATGGTACTAACACCATGGTTTCCGAGTCGGTACTGATATCAACCTGATGGATATCAATTTATGCTAAAGTTCACCCAAATTGAGAATTACACAACTGAACTAATTTGTTACTAGGTTCGCAACACATAATACATACTTGCATATATATTTTAGTTCTTCGCAACAAACAGTATTTAACTGTAATATATTGAATTGAATGATGTCATGCTTACCGCGAAATGTGATTACTGATATCGATCAAGGCCAGAGTGTATAGATTTACTGGAGTAACAGGTGTTCAGAAATTGTTGTAATTCTCAATTTGGGTGAACTTTAGCATAAATTGATATCCATCAGGTTGGTATCATGTACCGACTCGGAAACCATAGTGTTAGTACCATGTACCTTTTCGGTACAATAATGTTGGTATCAGTTACTAACACAATAGCCATAGGGTTAGTATCCTTTACAGACTCGGTATACATATATATATTATATACTGTGAGTTAGCGTTGAAGTCGCATTGTCGTAGACTTTAAATAATGTTAGCTTCACTATTGCAGGTTTACACATTCGTCTAGGAGATTGTACCGTCCTATTATTCCACATTCTTTGACCAAATATATAGTGGTTAAAGGGCGTAATACCGGCTCCTACTGATGAATCGCCAGTAAGCACGAAACGAATGTGCATGAGAGTATACTTTCCGTTCATGCTGCCTTTGGTTTATCCTTCTGGTCACAACTGAACTAATTTGTTACTAGGTTCGCAACACCTAATACATACTTGCATATTTATTAGTTCTTCGCAACAAACAGTATTTAACTGTAATGGTTAAGTAAGTTTAAGTATTTATTTAATGATTATCTTAATTTTTGGGCTTACTGGCATTGAGATGTCATGTTATATATATATATATATATATATATATATATATATATATATATATATATATATATATATACTTTTTTAAACCCTGTCGTTGACTAGAAAATGCTTGATAATGTTTCAATTCTATAAATAACAACATGAAATTCAATTAAAGATAGTTGTAATAGTTCAATTAATAGAAGTATGTACTAAGTAGTTGATTGATGCACAGATTTAATAAAGATAGCGCATATCCATTTAAGAGAGTACGCACAATCCATATTAAAATACCGAAGTGCTATAAATCTATTAATGTAAGATAAGTTTGATGAGGAGGAAAAATTAATATATGTATGGCCTCAATAATAATTAACATCTAGCTTACTATATATTTATAACCAGTCACAGAACCAAATTGGTTAGAGGCTAAATATAGCGCTCTGCTTTTGCAAGCATTTAATTAGAGTCTACACGGATTTGGTAGGAAAAAAATCCAGAGAAGGTATTACGAGTGAGAAATCTCCATAAAATTATTGTTTAATATTTCTCTTTATTATGATTTTGTTTTTTACCATTCAAAGACAATATTATATATATATATATATATACATATATATAATTTTTTTATCTGTATATAATAATAATAATAATAATAATAATACATTTATTTGGCATCAAAGGCCAACTGGCCCGACCATTGAGATAACAAATCAAGGGTAGGATATGTGGAGGTGAGTGGAATTGTGACTAGCAAAGTATTTGATGGCAGGGGGTTTGGGAAGGGAAATGTTATCAAAAACGTCAAGATAGTTCAATCTGGTGAAAAATAAATAAGAACAAAATTCCATTATGGGGCGGAGATCTTTAAATGATGAGATCGAAGAAGTGCCATTTTTAGGGATAGGAGAGATCGTCGAATTGAGCCAGTCCGGGGGAAGATAGGTGGTTTCGAGACAATGATTAATAACATCTGCAATCAGAGAGAAGACGTTCCAGCCTAGAAGGGCAATCATACTGACCGAGACACCATATTGATCAAATTGGTGTTTAGATTTAATGTTTTTAATTGCTTGGGCGACGGAAGCCGGAGAGACATGGAACCAGCGTAGGTTCTCGGTGTCTCCGTTGTCTAACATCTCAACAGGCGGAGTGGGAGTGGAAAAGGAGTCGAGAAGGTGAGTCAGATAATCATTGGCGAAGCAGGGGTCGCCTGACTGAGAGAAGTTGATAAACGAGGTTTTAGGCTTTTGCAGCAATTGGTGTTTGATGATGGCGAACTTTGCCCGGGGATTAGGAGCTGAGCGGATGCGTTTTTCGATGTGGAGCGCTTGTTTGTTGATAGCCTGTTTAATGAGCCCATCAATGCGTCTCAGAGCGAGGGCGCGAGCAAGTGACGATGTGCGTAGGCGAGAGTTGCGTGCGAGGTTGTCACGTGCCTTAAACAGAGCGTTCAACTTATTCGTCGAGTATACTTGTTGAATAGAGGTGGCGGAGTTATAGTGGGAGGATAGGATGTTATGGACTTCGGAAAAGCACGAGGAGAGATTGTTTGGGAGAAAGAGGTCCCTCCAGTTAACTGTGTCACAGAGTCGGCGGAACTCTTCCCAGTTGGTGAATCGTCTGAAAGATTGGGTGTCTTCTCGAGGGGTGAAGGATAAGAGAGGTAAGAGGAAGGATACCTGACAGTGATCAAGGTTGGGGAAGATCTCCCGAGAGCGAACATCGGTCACCTCGTTATTGGAGAGTACACAATCCAGTTGGTTGTTCCCTCGGGTAGGAAAATGCACGAATTGGTGTAGCAGGTTATCCGCGAAGAGTCGAAGCAGTGGGTGACTTTCGGAAGCTAGATTATGCCAGTTAGTCATGGGGAGGTTGAGATCACCCACAACGACGTACCGATCAGAGTGTAAAGAGAAAAAAGTAGATAGGAGTTGGGCCCCGCGAGTGTCGTCGATGAGTGAGATATTAGGGGGTCTGTAGACAACACAGGTAGATATGCTTTGGTTAAGGATTTGTAGCTGAAACGAGAAAAATTCCAATCCTTGAGAGTTCGATGTCGACAAGCGTTTGGGCATAAGAAGGGATCGGACATAGGCAGCTAGTCCGCCCCCACGACCGACAGTTGTGTCGCTACGAAGGAACGTGTATCCATGAATGAGGAAAAGATCATCACAGTGGATGGAAGGGGACAGCCAAGTCTCAACAAGAACGCATATGTCAATCTCGTTAGAGGCTCGTAGTTGATTAATTTTAGGCGTAAGTGACCTGCAGTTGATGAGGATTGCTGAGAGTGCTTTGAGAGAGGGATGGTTAGATCGGGGAGGAGAAGCGTGCGGGGGCTTTCCGCTGGCGGGTGGAGCGAGATCTAGGGCTGATGAGGGTGACAGACCGCTCGTTGACAAGGATAGAGTGGTCAGCGTCGATTTGGATTTCTGTTGTCCCGCGTTTATCAGGTGGGTGAGGCAGTTGTAGGGTTTGAAAGCAAAAGGGGGGCGAGATATCTGGGTTCGAGGGGGCACTCGGAAGGTGCGTTGAGGGGGCGAGCAGGGACAGAGAAAGATCAGGAGCTGGGGCGGAACTGTCCAGGGTGGGGTCGATGATGGATTCAGTAGGGGGAGACGAAGTTGATGGGGCTGGGTCGAAGTTTTGCTTGGCCTTAGTAGACTTACGTTTTTTCGGTTTCTGGGTCATAGCATCTGTCACAAAGGTAACTTGTCGAGGGGATGTGGACCTGGCGGACGAGTTTGGGAGAGAAGATGCGTTATTAGGAGGCTTAGCGCGGCGTGGTCGGCCACGACGACGTGGTAAAGCTTGAGATAGTGTGGGGGGACTGGTTGCGGAGTAAGGGCTAAAGGTGAGAGGAAGGCCTTCAAATCGGGAAGGTGTGAGTAGGGGTGGACTGGAGGAAGGTGCGTCGCCAAGGATTCCGCCGAGAACTGAATGGCTTTTATTTATTTATTTAGATATGCACAATATATATATATATACATATATACATATATATATATATATATATATATATATATATGATAGATGGAGATGTTTAGAATCTTAAATAAGATGTGAGAGGAACTCAAATGGTTGCTTATATGTTGATTAAGATATACACAATATATATATGGTGCGTGATATGTCTATATATATGGATCATATAATATGTGAGTATAAATAAATATATATGTAAAGTAGAATTATTATATTCTCAGACTGAATTGTATATACTGGAAGTACACAGAAGCCATTTTTACTTATATATATATATATATATATATATATATATATATATATATATTATATATATATATATATATATATATATATATATATATATATATTTATATATATAACGCTGTTTGAATATTCATTGAAAGGAAACCCGTGTTAAAATTGGCGTTAAGACAGAATTTAAGTATAGACGCCTGTATTTCAGTTTAAATGGAAGTAAAATTTATATTGTTCTTTTAAATCGATTTTGGAATTCCATCGTTATATTGCTATGGTAGACAGTTTAAATAAATTACATGACTGCAAAATAACCAATCAATTTTTTAATCATTATCTTGTAACACGCGGCTCCGCGTTACAACCCCAACGATGTTCAATTTTGACAAATATGGTACTCTTTTAGGTCAAATAATCTAACTCTGTTTTTACACAATATTTCTCTTAACTGTGATATTTGAAACAATCTCTGTTAGTTTCAAGCAGTTTTAATTGAGATTTCTTAAACTACAATTTTAATTGAATAAATAGGGTTTTATTTATTAAATATACACACCCGCGCGCGATACGCAGGGAACATGCGGTGGATTATAGTGTCATAGTGGAATTTCTATTCTTCGTTGGATTATTCACAGTTTATGCAAGTGATTTACTGTTCCCATCCAATTATACCTATCCGAATTTCAGAGTACAATCGATTATTATAATTAAATAAGTTAAAACCATAGCAAACAGTATTTCGTTTTGCTGCCGTCTAGAGCATGGACAATTTTGTTTAACTGTTACTTGTGTATAAGACATTTAACTTTGTTAGCAGTATTTCATTCTTTTGCCGTCTAGAGCACGGACAATTTTGTTTAACTGTGACTTGTGTATAAGACATTCCATTTTTTAAACAGTATTTCGTTTTGTTGCCGTCTAGAGCACGGTCAATTTGGACTAACTATGAATTTTCCATGCAACATTGTGTACAATACATATGTGATCATTCGAATTAGCCTTCTCACATCACCCATCGGGAAAAGGCCGGGGTTTGCTCTTAAGCACGGATCTCCACAGCAGCTACCGATTCATGTAGGGAGATAAGAACCCCGCAAAATACCCGTACAATCTATTTACAATTATAAATGAACTAACTAGAGGTTTGTAATATTCAAATGATGTCTGTTTAGAAATGGATTCGGCTAACTGGCACAGTTATGATGTTTTTAACTGTTTTAAGAAAATGGACTATTAACAAATTATTTTACAATGGAACAATGTGAATAATTCACAACAGAAAAGGTCTTTTGAGAATGTACACGTATAATGTTCCATAATAAACTGGGATCTTTTCCGAAAAGTAGGTTAAATGTTAGTTTACAAAGGTTTTTATAATATGAGCACTGATAAATTTGTTTCTTCTGTGCCAACGATATTACATAATTTGTTTCATCCGTCCACTTTTACGCATACTAAACAAAATGGATAGAAAGTTATGTAAACTAACAATTAATCTAGGTAATATCGACAAATATAATTTTACATATATCATTTAAAAAATGTGGTTAGATTCCATTGAAAACTAAATTAAATAATCACTAGTAGCGATCCTTTAAAGAGAAATCCCAGACTAGGATACAAGCTTATAAAAAATTGCAGTACATATAAAGAGAAATTAAAGCTTATTTTACCTGTTAATATAACTGAGTTTGTACTTATCCGTAAATTGCAAGTACTATTTGGTAATTTAACATTTAATCTTCAGAGCGAAAGCCGTATGAGTAATGTAAGTGATTTTTCGGATAATCAGAAATCATACCTAATAATAGATCGTGACTCAATAGGTAACTTATTTTTAAAAGTAAAATCAATAAAACAAAAAGATCTTTATATTACGTTTGATAAATTATTTCAACTATATTTTGCCTTTCTTAATGCGCCCTGTGTTTTTTAAACGAACTTTGATGGATGTAAAAATACCAATCGTTATTCTACCACTTGTGACAAATTTAAGCCAACATGTTCCAACGATAATGGAATAAATTCTATTATCATATAATTTTTGGAATCTATTTTGCCGTTTAATTTTGATTCAAGCCAACATGTTTTTACGAAATATTAATTAATGGTATTCTTGCCATGTGGAAGCATGTAATTACTCTGAATGACAAAATTTTGTTCTTCATTAATTGTATTTATATCGCAAATTTTTTAAATATATGTATTTTGATTCTTGTATGAAGGCGATTGACTTCTTGAATATTGACCCGAATAACTTTAAATTACTTAGGTATTATTTATATTATAGAAGTATGTGTAATGAAGTAATTAAATTGAGATTCAGATTACTAAATACATATAATTTGATTCTTATATGAAGGCGATTGACTTATTGAATATTGACCTGAATAATTATAAATTATTTAGGTATTATTTATATTATAGAAGTATGTGTAATGAAGTAATTAAATTGAGATTCAGATTAATAAATATTACAACAATAGTTTAAAAAGGATCAGGTTCGCGACCGATTTTCTTTAAATTCAAATTTGCGAATTGGTAGATTAAGGTCCTTAATGGTATAGTAACACGCGGCTCCGCGTTACAACCCAACGATGTTCGATTTTAACAAATACAGTGCTCTTTAAGGTCAAATAATCTAACTCTGTTCTTATACAATATTTCTCTTAACTGTGATTTTAGAAACAAATCTCTGTTAGTTTCAAGCAGTTTTAATTGAGATTTCTTGAACTGCAATTTTATTTGTAATTAATAGGGTTTTTATGAAATATACAGAACCGCGCGCGATACGGATGAAACACGCGGTGGACTATTGTGTCACAGTGGATTTATTTCGCTCAGTTGGATTATTCGCAATTTACGCGAGGGATTTACTGTTCACAGTTAACTGTGCCAATCCGAATTTCAGAGAATAATGGATTATAATAATGACATGAGTTAAAAACATAGCAAGCAGTGAACTAAATATTTGTGAGTTTTGCCATTGAAGTCTTTATACGGATTCCACACATTCATTTTCAGGGACAACTTTTAACAGTGACTATGTTCATATCATCATGTATTTTCAATCGGTTGCATGTATTCATTTCAATTCAGACATTTGTGTAAGAATAACTGCTTGTGTGCAAAATATGTTTCTTTATAAACAGAGCTCATTTTAACTTTTATCGCCTAGAATAAGGACAATTTAGTTTGACTGTGACTGGTGTTTAAGACATTCATTTGTGTTAAAATTTGTTTTTATTGCCGACCAGAACATGGTCAATTTGGACTAACTGTGAATTCTTTTTCTATTTGCAACGTTGTGTACAATATACGTGTGTTAACTCATTTTTGCCTTCTCACATCAACCATCCGAAAAAGATCAGAGACTGATCATGAGTACGGGTAGTAATAATAGCCACCCTGGATATGTAGGAAGGGTACAGAATCACGAACTAGGTAGCTATCCCGCAAAAATGCTCCTACAGTAGTGTAAACGCCCCAGCTTCAAGTAAATGCTGTACGACGTTACAAACTTGGTTAGAGTGCCATAAAATAAAGAGTTATGTACTGTTATGGGCCTTTAACATGGCCGGTCTCGCGTTCTCTGGAAAATGCCGAGAAGGTCCGTAAGTGTTATGGCGTCCAGAAGTGCTCCTAGACTCTTGTGACCAACTCGGGTTGATTTGGGTTGAGGTTCCTTCTGTTGTGGCGTTGTAATTTCGCTCAGTAACTTCGTTGAAGTTCTGCAGTAATTGGCTCGTCTCTCCAGCTGTACAGTAACAAGATTGGCGTTACTGACGTTGCCAATGTCGGTGAAGCCAATCCAAAAATCAGCGTATGTGAAAGGTAGGAAACAGCTTTTCCGAGACACGCAGATTAGAAGGCAAAAGCGATAACTGAACTGCATGATAAATTCACCGTGCTTAAATAGTCATGTCATAGAAATATATGGCTACTTGCACACTATTGGTTAACGGCAAGTTTCGATTTTTCTCATTGGTGCAGCGTAAACAGAATTGAATTTAATTTACGCTATATGTCGGCAAATTCTTTGTGTGGATCATAACTTTGCTCTCTGAAAAAAAAAGAAAAAAATATATCTCTCTGCCAGGCTAGATAAGAAATGCATGACAGAGTTCGAACCAAGTTAAGCAAAAAAATAATGTACCATAAATGCTGGGCTTAAGTATGCTTGTTGGTTGCTTCAACAATGATATGATGCCAAGTAATCACTAGAAATTGCTACACAAATTGTTAGCTCTAGTGGCCGATCATATCGCGTGAGACAAAAAAAGCAGTGTAAGATTTGGGAGCCGCAGTGTGAGGATTTCAAGGTAAATCGCCACTGAAGTTGCCAGGTTTAAGTTAAAACCTAGGCAGGCTGGAACGTCGTCAATGTGTTTGTATACGACCAAAGGAGCTAGAGCGTGTGCTCGACTTTGTGGTCATGATATTTGTAGAGTGGTCTTCAGCAATTGATGAAGTTGAGATATGCATTGAAAGTGGCCTGTACCATGATATGAAGCTAATAACTACTTAGTGTTGCTACACGAAAACGTTAGCTCCAAGTATATGGTCATACCAGAATAGGCTGTGTGATGTCATGTGTGAGAAATACATTATGACGTAAAAATATATACATTAAACTCAAATGTAACTCCATAAAAAATGTGTACATGAACATTGTCTCAGAGATGGCATAATACCAAAGAACTGTTCAAAAATGTTACACAATTGTTAGCTAAGAACAGCTGGTTATGCCACGTGAGACAAATACGAAAAAATTTTTGATGCGTAGAACAACGAAACGTTAATGTTAAAAAATATCAATATCGCGTTATGCAAAGCAGGCTATTGAGATTGTGGGCAGATGGAGCCTGAGACTTGTGTAGAAGGTTGAACGCTCTTAGGATCAGGCGGTTCGATAAATGGTTTAAACCTGTCTATGCTTACTGATGTCGGTGTAGCGCCTTGCATAATAATGAAGTATTTGGGGTGTCTGAGCAAAATCGAGTAAGGACCGCGATTCTTTGGTGGTAGTGATGCAATAGCTGTGTCGTTGCGAACGAGTATTCTCTTGCAGCTGTGGAGCTGCGGGTGAACGAAGACTGGACGAGGCGTATGTCTCGGCTGCTGTTTAGACATGTTACCGAAATGTAGTCGAACGCGGAAAGCTTCGTCTTGTGGGTAATGCG
This sequence comes from Eudiplozoon nipponicum, assembly GCA_029291075.1. Lineage (NCBI taxonomy): Eukaryota > Metazoa > Platyhelminthes > Monogenea > Mazocraeidea > Diplozoidae > Eudiplozoon > Eudiplozoon nipponicum. Next base: position 2,369 of record JAQBSW010010557.1, on the reverse strand, counting down.
GTGCCGGTAATAGACGTGGGAGCTGACTAGGCAGGCGAAGATCCATGCCATATAAGAGTTGTGCCGCAGAAGTTTTAATAGATTTACGAGTACGGGAACGCATGGCAAGCAGAACTAAAGGTAGTGCATCGACCCAGTTGCCATTAATTGACCAGGATGCTAAAGCAGCTTTGAGTTCCCTATGCATTCTCTCTACCATACCGTTAGCTTGGGGATGGTAGGCAGTCATCTGGCGTAAGGTGCATCCCATGTACAGCAGGGTGGTTTTGAAACAATCCGATGAGAAGCAAGTGCCTCTGTCAGCGATGACCTCATTCGGAACACCATAATTGGAAATTTATGCAGAGATAAAACATTTAGTTACTTCGTCTGCAGAAATAGTGCCAAGAGGTAATGCCGCAGGCCACCGTGTAAATCTATCAATCATAGTTAGAAGGTAGCTGAAACCTTGAACCTTTGTCAGATGAACTATGTCGATGTGGACGATGGCTAGGCGAGAAGTAGTTCGGAAATGTTGCAACTTAGAACGAGTGTGCCGTGTGATCTTGTTTTTCTGACAAATGGCACACTCGGAGACCCATCGTTTAGCGTTCTGCCTAAGTCTGTGACCCCAGAAACGATCTGTGAGAAGTCGGACAGTCGCTTGGCTTCCTGGGTGAGAAATTGAGTGAATTGAATCGAAAACCTTCCTCTGAAGGCTGGTCGGCAGAACTGGCTTGTTTGGCTGCGTACCCGTGAAGTAAACAATTGGTAAGCCTTCCCACAGACGGCATATGAACTTGGTTGGGTGACGGGCTATTGATCTTTGAATGTGAATGTCACCGCGTTGTTCAGTTCGCAGGAGAGTTGGCGTTAGTGCAGGTTCACTAAGTGCCACGGAGTTGACAGTGAATGGTGACGGCGAAGGTGGTTGTAGCGAGACGTCTGGCCTGGAAAGGGCATCTGCAATGAAGTTCTGTTCGCCTTTGACGATATCAAATTGCCATTCGCTTAGACGTGAAAGCTGTCTTTCCACTCTGGCAGGGTACTTGGCGATAGTTGAAGTTGCGTTTCGAAATGCGCTAACTAATGATGCATGATCTGTGAAAACAACAAATCTGCTACTGCCAATGACGCTGATAAAATGGCGCACTGCGTCGTGAATGGCGAAGAGTTCTCGACCGAAAGTGTCCTACCTCGTTTCTACTGGTTGGAGAGTACGCGAGTAGAAACTGATAGGCTTCCGAACTCCGTCGATCTCTTGTTCCAAAGTGGCTCCAGTAGCGAATTCAGAAGCATCTGTCGTGAGTAGAAATGGTCGTTGAAAATCTGGATTCGTTAGCATTGTGGCATTTGCTAACGAGTTGATGGCGAGTCGAAGTAATTCCTCGTCTTCGGATGACCAAGTAATGATGGAATTCTTGCTAAGTCCTTTTCGATTTCGCAGGTGCCTGCACAAAGGATAAAGTTGTCTTGAAAGGGCCAGAAGGAACTCACGATAGTAGTTAAGTACTCACAGAATTTTCTGTAATTCGCTAACAGTCTTCGGTGACTTGATATTCTTGATTGAATTCGCCTCTGACGACAAAGGTTGAATACCATGTGGCGTGATATGATGCCCTAAGAAGTCCACGGATGTATTTGCAATCTTCGTCTTGTCACATTTGATCTTGAGTTAGTGGTTGGATAACCGTGAGCGGACATTTCGTTGATGTTTGGCATGAATTTCTAAGTCTGGATTGAATACCATTGTGTCATCGAGATATGACATACAATAAGCGGAGTCGTCACGAAGTATGTTGTCCATGAATCTTTGAAAGTCTGTGTAGCACACTTAAGTCCAAAAGGCATGTAAATATATTGGTCTGATGATTCCTTCTTCCAAAAGCCTTGAGAATTCCTTTTGGGCAGCTTTCAGTTTAGCAGGGGCCAGTGGTCGCTTCTTGAGTGCAATATGTTGTCCTTCTGTGACGATATGGAGAAACGTAGCTCTGATTTGTTAATGTCGAAAAGCGACTTGTATTTTTGAAGAGCTGCTGATATCTCTGCTGAATGATGCACTGGGGTTGGCTGAATGACCTGTAACTCCAAACGCTTGGAGGCAAGTGTCCAAAAGCTTTGCTCAAGTCCGGTGGAGGGGTCGATGATCTTTTGATTGGCAAGATCAACAATGAGCCGAAATTTCAGAAGGAAATCAAGGCCTATTATATTGTGTGAGACCTTGGCAATGATGAAGTTGTGGGAAAATTCACGTCGTAGACCTATGTTGAGTGTGCGATACCGGCAGCCATAAGTAGGTATGGGCTCGCCTGTAGCTGTTGCGAGAAGAACGCCTAGCGACATCTCGGCCATTGAATCATCCTTGAGAACTGAGACTGCTGCACCTGTGT
>JAQBSW010010556.1:0-23735 GCA_029291075.1 Eudiplozoon nipponicum | reverse complement strand
ATTCCCAAGTCAGCTAATTTTTTATTATGTCTAATTCTTACTTTTTTAATTTCTCTATTACGGGCTTTATCACTGAAATCCTCAATGCATTTAAAATCATCTGCGTGCAAAAGAGAAGTTAACATCGATCTTAGTTTAGTTTTTTCCTTAATAAGTATAATCTTACGTTTAACTAAATCACGAATCAAAGTTTTTATAATATTTATACAAAGCTCATGCTTAAGGGACATGCCATAAGCATTTAACTTAAAATTTAATTTAAAACGAAAACATTTAGGAATAACATCATGTTTTAAACAAATACTTAAAAAGGAAATATTTGACACTTGCCTCACGATTTGTTGTTTCAATAACGTATATTTATTATACCATTTAACGGCATTGCTGCTATAATTCCATGTTAAATGTTTCTTGAAGGAGTTTCCGTGTTTCGCACCTGGATTAATTGAAATTACCTGATCTGCGTTTTGACTAACGCAGCTTTCATTGTTCCAGTAATTTTCTTTTAGCAAGATATTTCGGCCCATCTTACCGTAGGCCTTCATCAGTTGCATCTCACGAAACAAATGAAGCAAGTGTTTTATTTCCTCTAGTCATAATATTTATATACCTCAGACTGACCTTTCATTAGATATTCGCGTGTCACATATTTGTGTGTGTGTACATTTTCATAACCGTTGTTTTCATCTAACTAATTTCGACCAGAGTGGCTGAATAATAATTTATCAATTGCATGCAATAACTATTCGTTTTTAACACACTCAGTGTAAATGACGTAACTGAGATGGGGGAGACCCATAATTCAGAAACACTCGTCATAAAAACATGCCATGAGTGATTAAACCAGATTTAAAAGAAACATGTTGCGCGACAGTGAAAGGATCATTTACCTGATTTTCGGATTGCGTACCGAAATATTTGAATCCACTGTCATCATGATTTTTGCAAATATTTCGGTCTCCAATTACGGAGACCTTTTTCAATGCCAAACACATCACCCACTAAGTTGACAATCAATATGTCAAGTGGAAATATTAATTTAAACCGCCTCATTTATACTTGATTTTAGATCTCTTAAGCATAACGTTTTTTTATAAAAATGTTAGGAAAGTGTATGTTAAATTGGTTTGTGTATGTGTCTACATGTATACACTCTTCGCAATGAGATTACAGTGATATAATGACAATTAATGACAACTCACTAGATAAGCGTACGTCATGCCTGTGTGTATGTGTTCTCGTTTGTTTTGAATTGAGGAGTAATCAGTTAATGCAAGTGTACACTCATCCCAGTGAAATTACAGCGATTTGGCAACATCTGACTATTCACTGGATAAGCGTGTTTGTGTGTATGTGCGTGAGCGTTTACTTAAAACTGAGAGCTAATCTGTTACATGTAATTACAGGCACGTGTAACGGTCATACAAGTAAAACTAAAATGATAACTGTCATTTCCTAGCTGCACACGTCAGACCTATTTTACACTTACTTTTCTAAATGAAGTAATTACGAGTGGCATTTCGGTGAGGAGGGGCATGACACTATTAATAGAGTAAATAATTAATAGGTAGCAAAATTAAATTAGAAACGGATAAAGTTATGCTTAAGAGATCTATAAACAAGTATAAATGAGGCGGTTTAAATTAATATTTCCACTTGACATATTGATTGTCAACTAAGTGTGTGATGTGTTTGGCATTGAAAAAGGGCTCCGTAATTGGAGCCCGAAATATCTGCAAAAATCATGATGACAGTGGATTCAAATATTTCGGTACGCAATCCGAAAATCAGGTAAATTGTTTATTTCCTGTCTCGCAACATGTTTCTTTTAAATCTCAATTAAAGTAATTGTTATCACCGCCCGCGCAACCAATTTTCGTTTAATTATATAAATGGTTATGAAGATAGGCAAGCGGTTCCAAAGTTGTTTGCATAGATGGTCAAATGCGCTACACCAAGGCTACAACATTTATAGAAATCTCGACAAAGCCAATTTAGTCGGTGTCTTCATAAATGCCATTCTAAAAAACCTGTATCCGTCGGATAGCATAGGGAAAAGTTCAGCTTCGGATAAAAAATGGTCACAAGAACCATTTCTGTGGAAAATCGTTTTAGTTTAACGGTTCCCACGGAACGTCTGATGCACTCAGCCATAAAGCGTCAAAAAGGCACGAATGTATCACAAGAGACTATTCCGAAGCTCCTTCATACATGTGCTTTTAATTGCTCATTTTAAGCTCTAGAATACGTGGATCTCAGGTTATTTAATTAACAGTGTGGACATCAATTAAAAGTGTTTCCTTAATAGATGATGGCAATTGCCTTCTCTCCATCCAATTTTGAACAAAGTTTTAAGAAAAATACGATTGTTTTAAATATGTGCATTTGATTTGTAAAAAAACCGTTAAAAATTTTTCGTGCGATCCAAATGAAACAGATAATCATGAACGTAGACAAGGATCAACTCAAAAACAAAACAGACAGACGTTTGTTACAATGAAACAAGTTTAAATAATATACAAGAAATAAAACAAGCGTAGTGCAACAACAATCTCATAAATTTCTCGAAATTTTGATTTAGTGCAAAGATATAATTTGTATTCAAGTTGGGCTACAACGAGTTGTCGATATGACCAAAATTTATCAATATTACAAAATTCAACACCCACACAAAAATAAGAACAATGGCAAATCATTTATGAACAGGCAATTACTCAATTGGCCAGTTTAAGATCAATTTCTAAAGTAAACACACCTCGCAGATTACCTGATCTGCGTTTTGACTAACGCAGCTTTCATTGTTCCAGTAATTTTCTTTTTTCATAATATTTCGATCTTCATTACCGTAGATCTTCATCAGATGCATTTCACGAAACAAAAAAGAAAATTACTGGAACAATGAAAGCTGCGTTAGTCAAAACGCAGATCAGGTAATTACAATTATTCCAGGTGCGCATCAAGGCAACTCCTTCACCTCGCAGATGTTTACTTCGTTAAGCATGTCACATTGACTATTTATGTTAATATGTGCACAAAAGCCTACGTGTAGTACCTTTCTGTGCAAATTTAACCGACGTAAAAAATGCACAAAAGAGGTTTGAAAAAGTTAAAAATCTGAGCCCTTCCCATGCATAATGAGTCAATTTCACACGCGTAACTTCTCATGAAAATAGAAATCGCTTAACAAGCCATAAAAAGTGTGTTATTTACTCCTGCTTCAAATGGAATGTTGACAACACGCCACCAGCAAGTGTGATATAGCTGGCGTCCAGACCCGTTTAACCGCGAAATCGAATGAGGAATAATAGAAAAAAAGCAAAATACACGAAATAAGCTCCAATGCAAAGTTGGCTAACTAAGGGGACCAGTCAGTTCGTTGACCAAGAAGAGGCGTACAAAGCTAGTCCTTGCCTGATTGTGACTGGTATTCGAAAGAGCAAGCTTCAACTGGATGCTACCATCCGCTTTCACCTCGTCTTCTCGGAAGAAGTAGCTGCCAAACAGACACGCTAAAATTGAGAAGCAGTAGAATGTTAACGTTATATTGTTAATCGATTGTGCTCGCCACATTCGTTGATTCAGGCATTTCAATATAGTGAGAATGTCCATGAACAGACAGGCCGCACATAAACACACACAAATACAAACACACATTTAATTCACATAAAAACAGGAAAAGAATTGCGGCAAATATCAATTTATCAAACTGTGCCTTAAATGCTGGTATTATGTTTAATAATTAAGCGAAAATAAACTAACTGCAAAGGAAAATAGGTTTAAACTCGTTAATTGTTTGGGCTTCGATTTTTAAAAAATAGAGAAGAAGACAGTGTACTGGAGATAGCGACCTAGTAGTCATTTCCAATCTGCACAAGACAATTAACCAACGGCCGGTTAAGCGGATTCATTATACCCAGCACTTATGAGAGCCCAACAACAAGCGTGACCGGCATATTAAGCAGCACTACTCTGTCTACCAGGCACATAAATTTGCCAGGAAAAAACAACAGACTAGGTGAATTATTACAATTATATTAATTTATGGAAATAACTAAGAATATGGGATAACTGGAATCACTTTTGCTGGAGAGAAGTCTTAGCTAATGCAAAAATAAATAAACAGACATCGAAGTTAACCACGAGGTGGGCTCCGGAAAAGTATTACTACTACTACTACTACTACTATTACTACTACTAATAGGGGGTGGGAAAACGCAAAGAAATTAATTGGTAACCGCAGCAGAAATCCACAAATAATGAAGCTACCTTCAGTCTTGACGAAACATAAAAAGGTGACGGGACATGAATAGGACAAAACAAAATATAATATCTCTCAATACTAGATTTTACGATTCATAAAGTCTATTAGTATCATGTAAACAATATTCGGATTATTATCAATTTAATGCTACAATATATATATATATACATATATACTATATATATACTCCTATATATATATATATATATATATACTGCATAGAATAAACAACAGTGCACAAAAGAAAAGTATAAATTATCAAACAGACTAGTTTTCCTCATCATTAGTCGACGCGTTTACTACTGCCGTAATTTAAATCCTGAGAATGTATTATAGTTTCGAAACTCATCTTCTACAGCGTCGCAGCCGCGCATTGAAAGAAATTCTCATTTACCTACCACCTTCATTAATGTTGGTCCATCTTTAATTCAGGTGTGACTTCGGATATCGTTTCATAACTTCACACCCAACAAGCCACCTGTATTGGTTATTATGAGACATTCATCTTTTGCTCACTGTGGAGTAAAGCTGGAGAGGATTTAGTATATATATATATATATATATATATATATATATATATATCTGAAAAGAAGAATCCAAATCAATAGAATAACATTTATTACTATTTTGATATTAAATTGTACCTTTTAAAGGTTTGACTGTGATGTTTCTGTTCCAGTCCAGCTGGATTACTTTTGTATAAGGTTCATTTTGCCAGCCCTTGATATACTTATGGCATGATGAATATGGTGCTCATTTCAGCTTGATTTCTTTCGAATCGATCTTCAAATGATATATTCTTCAACTATCGTTATTCCGACATCAAGAGATGAGGGATACCCGATTTTATCATCATCTAATGTAAACTAGATCGCTTCGTCGACCTTGTTCGTATAATGTAGCAGTGCGCATGTATCTTTATTCATTCCAATATCCATGAAGGTATAGCCAATGTAGCGTACGTACGCATGAGTTCTAATGATAAATGGTTTTAATCCAGTTGTTTCTAAATGATGCATATAAAAGTTTGCTAAAACTGGTTCAAGAGGACCACATGCATATGCCATCAAATTGCGCGTAAAGGACTTCTTGAAATAACAATTGAACGTTAAATGTGTACAATTAAAAAAGTTCCTTTATGTCGTCCACATATGTAAATGGCTCCACTAATGATAATCGCAGATATTCACAGAGAATATTTATAGATTTATTCAGCAAAACACTAGTAAATAGGGATTGTATATCTAGAGACCAAATATTTATATATTTTAAATCTCATTCACGATTTTTTTCACACATTGATAGCTATCCTGAACAGCATGTTCCAATATTCCTTCCTTTATAGGTTTTATAATCCAGCAGAATAATCTGGCTGTCCATACTGCGGATAGTTGACCATATATAATATGAGCTTGACTACTTTGTGAACCTTAAGCAGCCCATATAATATCGGTGGTGTTGAACCTTCTGGCTTTGCATTTTTACATGCTGTAATAAATGCATTATTGTCCTCTGTGTCGATTTCCTGCTTAGCTTCGACTTTAGTATCTTTGTTATATAATTTTCTAATTGTGCTAGGTTACCCCATTGTACCTCTTCGAGTTTAAATTTCGTGCTGTCATTAATTAATGATTTGTATTTGGTATAGACAGTAGAATTCATCAGCATTATACCTGTCGCTGTGCCTGACTTTATGAGTATAACCTGTTTTTTCGCTTTAGCTCATCGGGTTCTGCCAGATGCCTTTTAGTAACCAGTTTAGTGGCTTTGAATGTGTATACTAATCAGCTATAATCACATCGAAGTTTCGATTTAACGAAAAAGGTTGTCATAGTTCTCTGTTGTTTTGTGTTTGATAGCATCTTCAAAAAACGTTCTATTCATGCCTGCATGTGATTTCCTCACGTTGACATATTATTGTTTTTGTTATACAATATTTCGGCCTAAAATAGAGCATATATATCTTTTGGGTAAAAAAATAAGCATTCCATAGGACAGCAAACGAAATTTATAAAATAAATCGGTTTCGTGCTTATTGGGCACACATCAATAACTACTAGTATGGTCGTAACTCAGATTTGCATCTGGAGGCATTTGGTTCAGTTCATCGAAACGTTTTCCCTCGCCACGAACGCTGCAATTCGCAAACATTTTTCAGTTAAATTGATTCCTTTGTTTTAGGTCCAGCTTTGCTAACAGATGGAACATTGTCGGTATCAGTCTTAACATACATCTCAAATTAGTAGCCTTCAATTGGCCAATATAAAGAATACATCAGGCCACTTAAGGAATTAAAATGGCATTAATGTATAATAATAGGACTCCATTATATATATATATATATATATATATATATATATATATATATATATATATGTCATGGAATAAACTATATATGTGTAACAGTAGCAAATGAAAATGATGAACTAAGCTCGTTCCATTCTTACTTGGAACTCATCAATACCTCCTAGAAAAATCAAGGTCGGGATTTGAACTCGGGGCATTTGGGTTAGTCTCGAAACTCACCTCCTACCACACCAAAACCACGCAATGAACACAATTAGCGTTGATATGTTGAGTTGTTTTTGTCAGTCTTTTCATTAAGTGTTTCGCTTTTAATGCCAAATCGTGGAAGGTTAGTTCGAAAATAAGGTCAAAATAGATACCGAGCAGGAACCATTTGAAAGAAAGACCCGCCAAAGAAACAAAGCGGGAAGAAAATGATAAATTAAATGAAATTCAGTTATCCAGACGTAGGGGATAAGTTGAGTAACTGAAATAAATCTTGGTGCGCGATTCTCGGTCGCAGCCAATCTGGATTCTGTTAGGAAAATGACCCAATAAAGGTGAAATCGGTACAAAAGATTGCTTGAATTTTCAAACCTGCTTGAGCTTTAATTTATACCGATAGTATATATATATATATATATATATATATATAAAAACAAAAATATATATGCAATATATATTCTAAAATTGGAAAATTTTTCAAGTTGCAAATAAGAATAGAAAGAATTTTAAGAATTTCAGGTCGTATCTTACACAAGTGCTCAACATCTGGCCCGTTAGCAGTATTCTGTTCAAGGTAACGCCGCAGGAACGCAATTATATAGTAGAAAAGATTCTGATGATCAACAGGTATTCTAGACACCGCCTAGATCCGAGTGATTAATAGAGAAATAGAGAAATTTAAGTCTAATAAATTTATCGAAAAATCGTTCTAATATTAATCAAATAGGAGAAAGCATGAAAAAAATAGAAATCGTTTAATAGTTTAAAACCTGGTAATACACCTACATTGAATAAATGTGCACATTTCCTTGTGATATTTGTCTTAATGTGGCTATTATGCATAAATACATAAATTAAGGAGTACAAATAAAAATGCATGCAATCTTGATATAAACATTTTCCCTATTATGTAAATACATTTTTCAGTATAAAATAAGCATTCTAAATTATACAATGCTTGGTTTATACTGACAAATGTATGTAGGTACTGAGACTGATGCTTATATGAAGATCGCAAACTTGATTTAATTAATTGTTATCACCGCCCGCGCAACCAATGTTCATTTAATTATACCAATACATGCATGCATAATCAGGTATAAACATGTACAGATTCATGCACGTATATGTACATACTAAAGATCAACACACGGGCAAATTTATATTTATATTTAAATAAATATTTGCGTACAGCTTTATAGGCAAGACACATAAATAAACACATACATGCCCACAAAAATAAATACATACCAACAAACATACATATATACACGTATACATACATGAATATATATATGCATACATACATACATAAATACATTCATTCATATAGGCATACATACATACATACATACATACATACATACATACATACATAAATTCATATATATATATATATATATATATATATAATACATACATACATACATACATACATACATACATACATACATAATTGCATATATATATATATATATATATATATACATAAATGCATATATGCATACATACATACATAAATGCATTCATATATTCATACATACATACATGCATGTATACATACATTCATACATACATGTATGCATAACTTCATACATAACCCGCAATAGTGGTGCGTATGTAATTAATATCATAATTTTTCTAACACCTGTGCACATCATCAAAGTCAATGCTGATAGCCATGAATGGAACAGAAACCAGCATTGAGATATAAAATGACAATACTTTATTACATAAAAGATTAACGAAAGAGTTTCTGTTACGACTGATTATGGGACATTGATCGTCAAGCTAAAGTTGGCTTATCTTGCCAGACCAAATGGCTTAAAAATAACGTTAAATTTAGTAATTGTTCTCTAATATTTCATCATGAAATAAATAAACTGCAATTTTGTTTTGAATAGATGCCAATTTCTGCCACAACGCTGCCACTAGAAAAAGAAAAAGTTTAGCTAAACCCTATAAATAAAAAAGTAAGGGAAGAAAATTATGTCAAATGATATTTGTGTCTTAATATGAGTGTTCACCAAACGTATTTAAAGGCCTTAAACCAAAACAAGAAACAATTCTATAAAACATTAACAATATTGTGAATCAGATATTGTTGCGTAGAAGTAATATAAATTTATAAATATTTTGAATTCATTAGAGAAATTAGGTTTATCTGATACTCTTTATAATAAATTTGCAAACGCTAATTGGATTAAGTGAGATTACACATGTACATTATACAGAAAAACAGGAAACAAAAAACACATATGTAGTGTCAAACACATACAAGCACAAACAACTCTTCAGTCTATATTTAATTCATGTAAGAATTTCTGTCGCGTTGTTAATCACAGAGAAAGGATTTTGCAAGGGACCGCTTCCACAATATGCAGTTTCTTTTAAGTTCTTGCTTTGAAGAGCAGCAGAAAATGCGCTTGATTTGAAAAGTGATTCTTGCAGAGAAATATGCGGTTCTTTTGCGGAAATTATTTCCATTTTACAAGCAGTGTCTAGTTTCAAAACCTCTTCGATTCGACTCATTGGAAATCGGTGAGTTCGAACTAAATAACGCCCTAAGCAGCTAATGGAAAAAGCACTACATATTGCAATTAGGCTGAGTGTTCTAACTAACAGTTTTAACGGCAATGCCATTATTCTACATTCACTGTGTTTATTAATTTTTATTACAAGTTTTCTAAAAACTAACACGATGAACGAGATTTTAAAATTTCTAGCGCAAATTAAAAAAAAACAATTTTGTTAGAACTCGCCTCAAATGCAGTCATCAAGTTAGCCGATGACATCAGACAATCATGTTGAAACGCAATCGGTATCACAGGCTCTTTGAGGCACTCCAGAAAGGTCATCACCATATCGCAAACCGAGTAGACATTCAATTCTTCGGCTGGCGAGAATTACAATTAGTTGCATTTAAATTTCAAATTGAACACAGTATATTTTAAAAAAAAACAATTTTTTGGCCATTTAAAATAGAGTGCAAATATCAATTATTAATAGTGGGACTAAAAGTCACCAAAACCCTAAGTGAATAGGGGAGAAGCTGCAAACAAAAGTCTACATTCAAAAGACCAAATGGAAAGCATTATCAGAACACACAAAGACAATGACAAAATACAGGCTCTAAGGCAAGAAGTTCAGATATATTACCTGATCTGCATTTTGACTAACACAGCTTTCATTGGTCCGGGTTCACAAAAACAATCTTCATTCAAGTTCAGATATGGTCTTGGTTATAGGTGACAAGAATGCTCAAGTTGGGTGCTTAAGCAACACAGCATTTCATCTAAGTGGCAGATAGGCTTTAAGCACAATGCGCAATGATAATGGTGAACAACTGTGGGATACCTGCACGGAACACCGATTATACTAAAATAATTCAAACTATAGACACAGTGTACGGCGCTGCGCCACACAGCGTCTGCCTGACCCCGGACAACGGTGGACTCAAATAGATCGTGTAGTAATTAGTTATAGATGGCGTGGTTGCATCCAGGATTATCGTTCCTTCTGGCAAAACTTATGTCGACTCAGACCATGCACTTATCCGATGTAGATTTTGCGGAAAAATAAATAAGAATTAACCTGAAATGGTTGTAAGCAAACTCGAACCATTTTTACAAAACAGACGTGAAGATATTCTGAAGACAAAGTTAACTGATGTTGACGACGAAATTTAGAATTTTCTTTGAACGAAGATAAGTTTCACAATGCATAATTTAGGTATTGTATTATGTGGCATTGCAAGTTTCCATAGAAATAATCATCGGGTCTCTGTAAAATATATGAAGATCCACGAAACTAGGTGCCAAATACCAGCCCGCTTGGCTTATAATAAAACTTGTGGAGTTGTAAGACGCCAGCTTAAGCACAGTTTAAAAGTCGACCTGAAGAGATGAAAGAAGTGGTCGTATAAGGTAATATTAATGCTTGTTCCAGCGTATTCGCGCAACAGGTCCGTGAAAGTTAACAGTTACAGAAACTATAAATGAAAACAACAACCATTCCATAACCGATAAAATAAGTCAAATTGATAGGTGAGCTGAAGACATAAAAGATAAACTTTCTTGGGCACCTGCGTGAGCCCTGATCCTCGAAGGTGTTCCTGTATCAACAGTGTGGAACATTAGCCACGTACAATCATCGGAGTTAGAACTACGGAATGCAATCCTACCTCTTAAACGTCGCAAATCTGCAGGCCCCGATGATTCGCTTCCGAGCGTATTTAAGGATGGTGGCTATATACTTTCTGGAGTGCCGACTAACCCTTTTCCGTACTATATGAAATAAGGAGACCGTGCCGCATGCTTGGAGTGAGTTGATCATCATTCCTATCTTCGAAAAAGGCTATCGTAATCCATATGATAATCATCGTGCTATAAACTTGACTCCAGTTGCATCTAGGTCGTTTACTGCAATTATCTTACACCGTCGCATGAATTACATACAAGAGAAGAATGAGCCAAAATTCGGCCAGGACGAGGTTGTATAGATAATTTTTTTAACTTAAGGAAAGATCTTGAGCAACGGCATGTATATCACCGTCCCACAATAGCCGTATTCCTAAAATTCAGAGGTGCATTTGACGCAGTTAAACGCAATGTTCAATTTGATATACTGTCGAAAAATGGTATGCCCATCAAATTTGCAAAGAGTGTACGCGCTACCTATACAATCACTTCTACTCGCATTAAGGTAAACAACGAACTAACCCACAACTTGGCCACCAGCAGTGGCACTCGTCAAGGCTGTCAACTTCCCCATTTTTGTTTTATTTTGTTATGAATAATACTCTTCCATACGTTCAGGATGCAGATGTCGAAGTTCTTGTGGCGGGTAGATTAGTCCATCTTGACTATGCAGACGATGTGGTATTGTTATTGGACAATCGAGATTCTGAACAGGCCACCTTGAATAGATCAGCAGTAATTGTCACGTCTTTCGGTATGAAATTCGCACCACCTAAATGTAAGACACTTACACAGGATGATCTGCAACTCACACCGACTCCACCGCTACACAGTGAAGATCTAGATGTAGTGGACAGGTTAACATATCTTGTGAACTCTATAAATAACGCAGGCGATATTATTGAAGAGGTGAGTACAAGACTCGCGAAAGCTAGGGTCACTTTCTCACACCCAAACCGTTTATGGACACACGCAAGTATTTCATTCGGAATTAAAGGTCCTGTGCAAAAATGCATCTGCACGTGCAGTTCAGTCAAACACTAATGAGAAATGATGATTTTAGACGCTTACGGGTGTTCAGCCAATTTTGTTTGAGAAGCATAGGTTTACAACAACAAATGACCAACGCTGATATCCGTAGACTATTTTTGGATCGGCTAACAAGTGCTCCTCGTTAGACAAACAAGTACGGCTCCATCAACCGCATTGGCTGGGTCACATTTTGCGTATGCCTCCAGTTCGATTGCCCGAGCGGTAAAGCATTACTCTCTCCCCTAAGCGGCATATTTGCGTTACAAACAAAATGAACCAATTTTGACACGTCAGAAAAGGTAAAGTCAACTACATTCAAATTGTATAGTATAGAACCCGCTCGTCTGTCAGAATACGGTCCACGTGCGCATCATAGTTCTTGGTTGGAAACTTTGCGCGATGTTGCATTGAGGCGAGCTCAATGGTGATCTCGTAGCAGATTCATACTAGAGTTACTTTCGTAACTTTTTCTCAGTTTGTCAGAGTTAACTGTGAGGTGTGGCTGTGTTACGCAACCAAAACTATGAAAACCACAAGGCAGTCTTATTGCCGCTAAGGCCTTGCCTCAAAGCTGACTTGGCCATAAAAGTGTCGTTTAAATGTATAAATTACCTCATATTAACTAGATCTTCGCCGTAAATCACTCTACTTTGATAATTTGCATACCTAAATTATTATTTTTGTCCTTATTATTATTATTTTTTTAAATATTGTAATTCTTTTATTATAATATATTTCTTATTGTTATATGGCAGTAAAATAATAGTTACTTGTGACTTTTTTATTATTGTGCATGGTGATGATCAATCCATGGACTGTAACGGTAGTTTTGCTATGTTGTGCGACTGGTTAGATACAATGGAATTGGCATTTATTTAAATCTCGCAAACTTGATTTAAAAACGGTTGTCACCACCCGCGAAATCAAAGATTGCTTAATTGTATTACCTATTAATATACGTGGCGAAAGCTGAAAACAGTTAATGTTCGCGACTGTACAGAAATTGTGCAACCGACAGTTCCAGTCAGGTACAACGTATGCGGGACTATTACAGGTAATAAAAGCACATTGAATTTTTCTTTCCATATATACACTCATTGTGATTTGATATTTAAAAGTCAGTTTGCCTTTGTGTTCTGATGATGATCGTGGAAGGTCGAAGAGCTTCAGTATGTGTGACTGATGGCAGCTTTGCTATGTTGTTCGATGACTGGTTAAATCCAATGAGATTTGTGTTTACTTAAGGCTCGCAAACTTGATTTAAAGTAATCAATGCAATGCACGGCGGTGATATTAGCATTATTGGTTGCCTTCCTCCTCAGCTTACCTGATGCTTCAATCTTTTACTAGGGCCAATGATGGCAGCCGAATTTAGAACTAAACAGAGAATCGTAATTATTTTTATGAGTTACATTGTAATACAATTGATAAAGTATTTAAATCAGGGTTGCGATCTTGATATAAAAACAGAACGCATTATATGTATATAAGTTTGACAGTATAAACTAAGCATTGTATAATGTAGAAAAAGGCAATTCATCTAGTAGGCAGCAGCGTGGCCCTGTTGTTAGAGTCACGGACACCGAAGGGGACGTGCATAGGTTCTCGGCATTTCCGTAGCAAAATTCTGGACAGTACTTGTAGAGTTCCACACAAGGACGAAATCGGCCGAATGAATGAATTGCTATTTCTAAATTCTAGAATGCTCAGTTTATACAGAAATATATATATATATATATATATATATATATATATATATATATATATATATATCATACACATACAAAACCAAAAATAATAATTTAGACACAAATTATTAGTGATATTTAAGAGATAGATAGGTAGATAGAGAGATAGATAGATAGATAGATAGATAGATAGAGAAAGAGAGGAAGAGAGAAAGAGGACCTAGTTACTATTAGCGTATGTATCAAGATTAATCACAGAACAGAGGCAAACTAAACCTCTTCACAACACCATTATGGCCAAGTCAGCATTAGGGCAAGGCAACATCAGCAATACAGCTTCCTTGTGGCTTTCACTGTATCACGTCATAAAAAACCAAACCTCGCAGCTAACTTTGCCCTACTAAGAAAAGAAAGTTACGAAGACGATTCCACCAGAAACCCACAATAAGATAGCCACTGAGCACGATTCAATGCCATATTGCGCAGAGTCTAACCAAGAACTTCGATGCGCAAAACGTGATTTAAATAAATTTTATTACTACTCGCACAACCAATGTTCATTTAATAGATAAAAATATTTCTGAGAAACAGGCGGCTAAGAAAACATGCGTATCATAGGGATAAAATCTTCTGTTGCGCCTGACTTTGATATGATCTCCTAGTCGGAAAAGAAAAAATAGTTTTTATTTAATCCACGTATAAAATAAAAATGCATAGTGGCCATTTACTGGCGGCAAAAGCTATAAAAGTAAAATATTAATTATGCCAGAATGTGGAGACAAACAAATTCCTACATACACGTTCTTTATTGATTTTAATAGTAATGAGTAGAAACGACTGTTAATTATGCTCTTTTGTTACTAGATGAGAAGATTAGTTTTTAAATGTTTTAATTACAATAGAAATATCCGACGTTTAACAACAATAGTTGTTATTTTTACTCGCAATAAGAATACAAAAATAAAATGTAATAACGCACGATACAGAATGGTACACTAAATCTTATGTTAAATAATTACCTTATAACTAAACATAGTATGCAGTTTGCTTCGAGGGAATGGCAACGCTCCTACCAAACATTAGTAAGCTAATCAAAATTAAAATGTCAGATTAACAAACGCTGAAAAATGAAATTAACTTACGAAAAGGTGTTTCAACGTTGGTTGTGTCTAGAAGTCTGCGAATTTCAATGAAGTCTGAATTTTTTCCCGGCTGCTTGAATAAGTATGGCTAAGCAACAAACAAATACAAAATATATAACGATCATTAAAAACGTCATTAATGCCAAAATACAATAAAGTTTAACGACAATGTTCGTAGGATAGTTATTTCACCAAGACAAAACATATTTACCCTATATGAACATAAAAAATACATTTATGATTTACAGTAACGATTAAAAATGTAAGTCTATAACTACATGTGATTCGTCCTGTGAGAATACGACATGACAAAAAATTGATTTCTAATTTTAATTAAAACTAGGTGTGTTAGTATGCTGTTCTAGTTGGAAGCTCTTGCAATATATCGAAATTGTTCAGAACTGTGGAGGCAAAAAACAATTTGTTTGTACACTGGCACTACCATAGGGCTCCTATAGCCCTATGTAACAATTTACTTAGATACGCTTCAACGTTTTGAACACTCGTCTGATATATTTTTGGGTACCTTTTATGTGGACTGTTTCTTTCTATTTGAATAAAATTAATTATTTTAATCGACCTTACCAGTAAATCAGTGGATAATATGAAACAACAACATTTTCGTAGTATCATAAATGTGTTCTTTAAATTGTCACTATCGTCTATTTCACGTCACTTATGTCAAAGTAGTGATTTTTACAATTTTAATGGTCGCATAAGGTAATAATCTGCCAGTTTCAAATAAGTCCAACCACCACTCAGAATAAACTGTTATTCGTATACAAGTCAGTCATAATTAGAAAATTCCTCTCAGTTTATAAATAATTGTCGAAAATGTCGATTCTTAAAGCCTAAAGTTTTAAACTTACCACGTCCAAATGATCTGTTAAGAAGTTAAACAGGCGGAAGATTTCCTTTGGCGCGGTAAACGAAAATCTACCTGATTTCGGTGCTTGGCTGGCCTCAGTCATAGTCCATTCTGACTTATGATTTTCTTTCAACTGTAAACAAAAAATGAAAAATAATTAACTCAATAAAAATGAAGGGACCAATAAGACAACATCTACGACATTTATTGAAGCAAATATACTGGACACTCCATCATATCAACTGATTTACTGGGGGTAATAAAATAAAAATTAGTTGTTTAAATATAAAATGGAGTTCACATAAAATATAAACAGTACAAATAAACAATCCTTGTTGGCGCGGGTGGTGGTAATAATTCTTTAAATAAAGTCTGCGAGCTTTAAGTAAACACCAATCTCATTGTATATGACTAGTCGTCGAATAACAGCAAAACTACCGTCTGTCGCAGGCACTGATGCGTTTCGACCTTCCATGATCATCATCAGAGTACGACGGCAAACTGACTAGCGTAGGTCAAACCGCAAGGCATATATATGGAAAACAAAATTAGATATACGGCTCTTACGTCTATTAGTCTCGCAAAAATTGTACTTGACTGGAAATGTCGGCCGCAAAAATTAACGTTTTTGCAGCTTTCGCCACATATATCATGCATGCAGAGCAATACGAAATCCAAAAGTGACTAATGTTTCACTGCCATATAACCATAATTCGTTCATAGTTATATGTGGACTGTAAAAGAACACTAGGTCGCCCATTCCTAGTGAGAATAGTTTGTATTCGGAGTTTTCCTTCCCTAGATAGTCTGCCAACCAAGGCTGATGAGCAGTATCTGCCCAGATGCCAGTGACCAAAGTCTCCTTCAGCAGCCGAAACTTGCCCTTCGCATCTGGCACGCTTGCTCTCATTCTGTAAAACACATTTGACAATAAGTTACTGCGCAGTTAGACCAAATTCACGGCTTCACATGAAACGCGATGATGGCTGTGTCGCTTTAGACCCGGCAAGTTTCATGCTACTATTTCCGGAATGACTAGCTTGTGCCCGCCGGTCGTCAGGCCGAAATTTCTGTGGCTACGAGCCACCTCTTCATGTTTAGCTCATTTCAAAATATGTTGATTTGCCAATGTGAAGATGCTTTATACCATAGAATGGTTCTCAATTTCTAAAACATAATATAGCTGTATAAAATTTGACATACTACTTGTTGTGCTCATAGTGTCTGTCTTTCATTACGCAAATCGACAAATGTGAGCAGCCTGTCATTAGCCATGAGTGATGTGCGTACCATGCTGTTCGACGATTGGTTAAATATATTGGGATTGGTGTCTAATTTAAGCTCGCAAACTTGATTTAAAGAATTGTTAACACAGTCCGCGCAATCAGTGATTGTTTAATTATATTACTTATATATATTTGGCGAAAGCTGCAATAATTTAATGTTCATGACTGCAGAGAGTGTGCAGCCGACATCTCCAGGCAGGTACAATGTTTGCGAGGCTACTAGAGGTGAGAGCTGCATATCTAATTTTGCTTTTTATGTATATGCATTGCGGTTTGATCCTCGCTAGTCAGTTTGCCGTCAGTACGTGTAACTGACGGTAGTTTTGCTGTTGTTCGACGAATGGTAAAAAACAGTAGGATAGGTGTTTAATTGAAGCTCGAAAACTTGATTTAAGAAATACACATATCCGTATAAAATCTTCAGTAAAGAAGAAACGTAACTAAGCATTGTTTTGAACAGGGCTTGGAAAGCCTCATGGTAATGAAAGTGCACGAAGTATAGTAAATAATAATATGAAGTAATAAATATCTTAATACAATAATTGATATTTAATAATATTTTTTGCAACGAAAGCCATCAGGACAGATAATTGGAAAAAATCAAAAGCAGGATTATATTTAAGTGAGTGAAAACAGTGAATAGCAATTGTTAATTAAAAAAAGATAGCTAAAATGCTGAAGTAACGTATAGTGTTATAACAGTTAATATAACATATAACAGTTAGATAATGTTTGTTTGCGAAGAACAGATATATATGCAATTAAGTATAAAATTTTGCGCACCTATAACACTCTCTCCACAAGGTATGTTACATACCACCGTTATCCCGCTTCTTAGTTAACCACGCAAACGTAAAATCATAATCAAAATCCATAAGATAATTATGAATAAATGTCTTACCAAGTTCAGTACATAATAATTTAATAACATTGCAGTAGGAGGTTTTCCTCTAAGCCATATAGGCAATGATTACAAAGTTTACAAAACCTCTAAACAGAAAAATGTTTCCCAAAAGCTTCCCCACTAAAGGTGTAGTGATCGCCGATTTTACAGATCTAGTTCCTCCTTGTTCCTCTCGTTACCTGCATCATAAAAACTACCGTCCACTGATTCAGGTGGAATACTTTTATACAGTAGTACAATCGCAAAAACTACAAGATTTGAAGTGATATAAACTGCAGTTTACTAGCATAAATGATGCGAAAAACAGAAATAATGTTTCACAACGTTTTGTACTAATTCTATTCTGCTTGAATAACTGTTTTATTAGACACCAAGTAACGGCTGCACATTCCAAGATCCAAATAATATACATTTGTAGATGCTTATCATACGATATGTTGCTCTTCATTAGCGCCCACCTTTTATTAACGCAGCCATTACTTTCAATATCTCTCGCCAGAAGCTGTACACTTAATAGGTATGCTTAAATTCTTGATTTCTCGCAAAAGTTTGATCTCAAAAACATCGTAAATAACAGCTTCATGAGAATAGACATATTTATCGATTTTTAACGCTTCATTTTTAATATTTTTTTCAAACGGTGTAATTAAATACATACTAAGATCATATATATATATATATATATATATATATATATATATTGTTGTGTAAATTATAGAAAAATCAAGGTTGTTTGGATCAATTTGTAAAATGATATTTAGGTCATCAGCAAGCTTATCCGACCATCAAGGACATTTTAATGTAAATTGCTAAATTTAACTTCAAATATGATCGACCCCAAGCTTGATTGTTGCGATACTCCAACTTTAACGTTTATCAATCTTGATCGCATGTTATTTACTTGACTAATTTGACTCCTATTATATAAGTAATAGCAAAGCAATCTAAGGATAAACAGATCAACATTCAATGAGCTAATCACTTTCATAAAAGCATCAAAAGATATAAGGTGAAAGGCTTTTGAGATACAAATACTGGCTATTAGCGCATTTAGATTATTCTCATCCAGCGTTATGACATATTTACTCATAGACAGAACGTTTTTAATTGTTGATTGATCATTCGAGAAACCATGTTAGCATGAATCAAAGTCTGCAGGTAAATTAGAGCCCAAACGATCTAGTACTAATCGTTCAATTAACATAAAAAATGAAGGAACAGTAGAGAACAGTCTATAATCGTTGGCACTCATTGGCCTACCAACTTCGGGCAATCGCTTGATCATTATCGTTAAAATACTACTTACTATTGTATCGTCCTTTCAAACCCAGTTTAAAAAACACAGAGAGTATTCAACCAGACTAAAGGCAGTTGAAGTAGGCTAATAATCTGTACACTAAGATGATGGTTTTATTTGATGATTTTACTTTAAACATTAGTTTTACTAATATGCCACAGTCGATAACAAGTTCTGATTTCTGCTTATCGGGAACATCAGGTAGCTCAAGCATATGAATTTCTTTCTGCGCATTAAAAATTAATTTACCGAATAATTCGATGATTTCATTATCCATTTTATCAACTAGTAATATAGTTTGTAACATTTCTTGTATTCCCTATAATCGTTCAGATGCTTGTATTCTAACCAATGATTGCACTAAAGATTAGCCAGTATAATCTTTTCTGATATTTGACTATTAGTAATGAATTAAATTAATTACCAATAAAATCTAAAATCCGTCTTTTATTACTGCTAATATGACTACATTTCTCAATCTTAGCTTGTTGAATTCTTAATTTACCCAATATTATACCATTCTTTTCAGTATAGTATTCGTAAACAAACAGGTTTGAGATTATTTATTTAGTACTGTAAATACGGCAAAAAAGAACAAAATCATTGTTGTTCATATTAACAATTCAAAATATATAGTGGTTAAAGGGCGTAATACCGGCTCCTACTGATGAGTCGCCAGTAAGCACGAAACGAATGTGAAGGAAATTATACTTTCCGTTCATGCTGTCTTTGGTTTATCCTTCTAGTCACAACTGAACTAATTTGTTACTAGGTTCTCAACACCTAATGCATACTTAACAATCCAAAAGGCTGTTAGTTAGTTCTGGAAAATTTAATATGAACATTGTCAAGAAACAGTTAAATGATTTCAACGCTTAGATTATTCCATCGAAGAATTATTTGTTTGACTTCAAATTCCCTAAATTAATTAACTCCCTAATAACTTTGACAGTTTACCCTACCTATTTGAAATACACATGGTCTAAGCAATAGGATAGATAAAGGTCAGAGAACAGATTAGATATTTCACAGTTAAGAAGTTCATTGAAATCAGTTTCAACCACGTCATAAACATGGCAGTATAAAATAAATTAGGTGGTTATAATGGTTTCAGCATCATTAATTATGCACGCTTAGGTTGGTCTATAACCCGAGGTGAAATCAGTGAATCAATTTTGATCGACACAAAATAAGTTACGGTTAACTACATCGGTAAGTAAAAGAAAACTTGAAGGAAAATCTATATATATATATATATATATATATATATATATATATATAAAGTTAAACAGCTGTTAATGTAGACATAAAATATTAATTACAAATATACACGTGCAAGTTGTCGATCAACTTAGGTAGGCTGATGCACCAGACGGTTAATTTCTCGAATAAGAGAACATTGCAACTTAAACGCTTATAATTAAACGAACATTGGTTGCGCGGGTGGTGATAACAATTATTATAATCAAGGTTGCGGTCTTGATATAAACACCTGACCCATTAATTACTTACATATGTCAGTATAAACTAAGAATTGTATAGTGTAGAAAAGGCAATTCATCCAGTAGACCGGTTTCGTCCTTATTGGGAACTCATCAAACTAAGAAATGTAAATTCTAGCCAGTACATGATGAGTTCCCAATAAGGACGAAACCGGTCTACTGGATAAATTGCCTTTTCTACACTATACAATTCTTAGTTTATACTGACATATGTAAGTAATTGATGGGTCAGGTGTTTATATCAAGACCGCAACCTTGATTATAATAATAACTAACATGGTTTTCATCTAAAATCAGTTTTTTGAATAAAAGGAATAACTTTACAAAAAATCCAAAATTGTTTTTACAAAGGATTTTGTTTCGTTGGCTGGATTCGGTAATCTTCCTAGCTTTCACAAGCCGTGCTTCTGCGAAGTCTTAGGCTTTACAGCCGTAACAGGCTTATTGGGATATGATATTTTTTAACAAAAAATTCTAAGCTACCAGAAGCACGTTTCCTTTAATCACCAGCACACGTGAAAAAATATTTAAAAAAATATGAATGATTGGGCGATGAACATGAGGAGCTAACTTCGCGATTTGTTCAAATGTTAGTATCCAAAATTTTCAATCGATGTAGGTGATCAAACGCAACTTATTCTCAATTCGACATGACAAGGGCTGTTTTATTTCGAAGTAAAATATTTCTGTACATCTAATTGTTCGGTGATGAGAACTTGCGTAATGCTCTTTCTAGCTCATGTTTGTATGCACCAGCTAGAAAATAATGTATTTAAATTCATTATACAGAAGTTATTGAGGCGACAAATATTTCAGCCTACCCAGCACAATTGATTCTGCATGTCAACAAAAAGGACATCGTTATAATGTTTATGAGTAACAAAGTGTCAAATCGAACACTTTTCTACCTAGACAAACAAATAATTCGAGAAGATATCGAGCATCTGGTCAGAGCTCTATGGAAAATATCTACCTGACGGATCTAAAACACATTTTAAAATCTGCGTACTCCGAACATACAAGAGTGACCCTTTTAAAAACCTGGCCAGCCGCATAAGGCGGAATGTTCTGAATATAAATTTGAAGAAGAGTTTCCCAACTGAAAAAAACAATTATAGAAAAATTGATGCCCAGAATATGTTATTGCCAGCATGAAACCTAGACAACTGCCTTCAGCACACAATGAGAATAAAAGGATTTACATTAACTTGCTATATCAAGGGTAACTGCGGCCAAAAATCCTAAGAAAAGCAGAAAATGAGTAACAAAAGCCAATTTCTCGAATATAAATATAAAAATCAACTTTAGCGCGAAAAAAACCATACCAGAAGATGCAAAAAATCATCTTCCATCGTCATCCCAATCACTCATCGTCTACAAGGTTGAATGCAGCTGTGATTTTAGCAGTGGCTCTATAGGAAGGAGAAAAACTACTTATCAGACGTATTAATCAAAACTCTTCTCCGAAGCTCAAAAACCATGGTGTGACTTCAGTAAGCAAGCAGGCATTAAATGATCATATCATTAAAACAGGTCAAAAAGCAGATCCGAAAATTTACTCGAAAATTTACAAGGCATAGGCCAATAAACTCGCAACGATATTTAAGGTATTTTCTATAGAACAACAAGGACCGGATCTGAAAAATAGACATGTCAAACACACGACGTTCCATTTTACTGGCTCAAGATTAATAAAAAAAAGAAAAAGGATAACAGCAATTAATTATTCATTAAATATTTCGCTTGAATCCGGAAAATGATGACATCAGTTAAATACTGTTTGTTGCGAAGTACTTATATATATGCAAGTATGAATTAGGTGTTGCAAAACTAGTAACAAACTAGTTCAGTTGTGACCAGAAGGATAAACCAGAGACAGCATGAACGGAAAGTATAATCTCATGCACATTCGTTTCGTGCTTACTGGTGACTCATCATTAGGAGCCGGTGTTACGCCCTTTAACCACTATATATTTGGGTGAGGAATGTGGGATGATAGGACGGTACAATCTCCCAAATATATAGTGGCTAAAGGGCGTAATACCGGCTCCTACTGACGAGTAACCAGTAAGCACGAAACGAATGTGCATGAGATTATACTTTCCGTTCATGCTGTCTTTGGTTTATCCTCCTGGTCACAACTGAACTAATTTGTTACTAGGTTCGCAACACCTAATACATAAATGATGACATCGTTGTTATCAGTGACACCTTGAACTGCAGATGAATATGCATCAGGAAAAATCATACGACGAAATTGGCTGTCAATGATGCAGATAGAAACACACAAGACCTTGCCGATAAAAGAATTCGGAAAGAACGTAACCTGTGAAGGTATAAAATAAGACAGAATCTGACATGAAATCAACTAGTACTCCGACAGGAGTGTTATCATTACCTACACACTTATGCAGATCAATTGATAAGACTTAATTGCCATTAAAAAAATTATTTGTACCTGAAGTTACACGCAATGAAGCCTTATGTAAGCTGCACAAACGATATTTAGAGAAATTTCAATAGCAAATAAGACGGTAGACATGCAGGCCCAGAAAATCAAAAGTGCAATTTTTTAGTACAGAAACTACACCAATAAATTGCCTTAGACTATTGTTAACACGTACACACACAGCATTCTCTTCGAACACGCTACAATTTTTATCATTTATTGTGTCATAATGACAATTCTTTTAAATGTTAAAATATTTTCATACACATCCGTATTTAGCACATATTTAAACAAAAGCTTTCACAAGAGACCTGTGAATGACTAAAACTGCGCACAAAACTTAATCATGAGAACTACGAATGTTTTATAAAATATATCAAAAAATAAAAATATTTTCTCCATCATTTAAATTTTTTCTGTTTCTAACTGTGAATTAAATAAATAAAAAAATAAGCAAATAAAGAATGGATCGCGAAGTCAAAATTTCAGCTTTATTCTGATTTTTTAAAGTTAAAATTTAAAGATCCAACTTTACATTTGTTATCTTCTTCGCTCAATTTCATATCAATGCTTAAGTGAAAAAAAACAACAAAGTA
>JAQBSW010010555.1:0-23738 GCA_029291075.1 Eudiplozoon nipponicum | reverse complement strand
GCGGCTCTCACCTCTAGCAGTCTTGCATACATTGAACTTGACTGGAAATGCTCGGCTGCACAATTTCTATGCAGTCACGAACATTAACTGTTTGCAGCTTTCGCCACATATACATATATAGGCAATACAATTTAAACAATAATTGATTGCGCGGGTGGTGGTAACAATTCTTTAAATCAAGTTTGCGAGCTTGAAGTAAACACCAATCCCATTGTATTTAACCAGTCATCGAACAACATAACAAAACTACCGCCAGCTGCAACGCACTGACGCGTTTCGACCTTCCATGATCATCATCAGAGTACGACGGCAAACTGACTATCGAGGATCAAACCGCATTGAATATATATGGAAATCAAATTTAGATATGCGGCTCTCACCTCTAGCAGTCTTGCATACATTGAACTTGACTGGAAATGTCGGCTGCACAATTTCTATGCAGTCACGAACATTAACTGTTTGCAGCTTTCGCTACATATACATATATAGGCAATGCAATTTAAACAATAATTGATTGCGCGGGTGGTGGTAACAATTCTTTAAATCAAGTTTGCGTGCTTGAAGTAAACACCAATCCCATTGTATTTAACCAGTCGTCGAACAACATAACAAAACTACCGCCAGCCGCAACGCACTGACGCGTTTCGACCTTCCATGATCATCATCAGAGTACGACGGCAAACTGACTATCGAGGATCAAACCGCATTGAATATATATGGAAATCAAATTTAGATATGCGGCTCTCACCTCTAGCAGTCTTGCATACATTGAACTTGACTGGAAATGTCGGCTGCACAATTTCTATGCAGTCACGAACATTAACTGTTTGCAGCTTTCGCCACATATACATATATAGGCAATACAATTTAAACAATAATTGATTGCGCGGGTGGTGGTAACAATTCTTTAAATCAAGTTTGCGTGCTTGAAGTAAACACCAATCCCATTGTATTTAATCAGTCATCGAACAACATAACAAAACTACCGCCAGCTGCAACGCACTGACGCGTTTCGACCTTCCATGATCATCATCAGAGTACGACGGCAAACTGACTATCGAGGATCAAACCGCATTGAATATATATGGAAATCAAATTTAGATATGCGGCTCTCACCTCTAGCAGTCTCGCATACATTGAACTTGACTGGAAATGTCGGCTGCACAATTTCTATGCAGTCACGAACATTAACTGTTTGCAGCTTTCGCCACATATACATATATAGGCAATACAATCTAAACAATAATTGATTGCGCGGGTGGTGGTAACAATTCTTTAAATCAAGTTTGCGTGCTTGAAGTAAACACCAATCCCATTGTATTTAACCAGTCATCGAACAACATAACAAAACTACCGCCAGCTGCAACGCACTGACGCGTTTCGACCTTCCATGATCATCATCAGAGTACGACGGCAAACTGACTATCGAGGATCAAACCGCATTGAATATATATGGAAATCAAATTTAGATATGCGGCTCTCACCTCTAGCAGTCTCGCATACATTGAACTTGACTGGAAATGCCGGTCGTGCAAATTTCTATGCAGTCACGAACATTAACCGTTTGCAGCTTTCGCCACATATACATATATAGGCAATACAATTTAAAACAATAATTGGATTGCGCGGGTGGTGGTAACAATTCTTAAATCAAGTTTGCGGCTTGAAGTAAACACCAATCCCATTGTATTTAACCATTCGTCGAACAACATAGCAAAACTACCGCCAATCGCAACGCACTGACGCGTTTCGACCTTCCATGATCATCATCAGAGTACGACGGCAAACTGACTATCGAGGATCAAACCGCATTGAATATATATGGAAATCAAATTTAGATATGCGGCTCTCACCTCTAGCAGTCTTGTATACATTGAACTTGACTGGAAATGTCGGCTGCACAATTTCTATGCAGTCACGAACATTAACTGTTTGCAGCTTTCGCCACATATACATATATAGGCAATACAATTTAAACAATAATTGATTGCGCGGGTGGTGGTAACAATTCTTTAAATCAAGTTTGCGAGCTTGAAGTAAACACCAATCCCATTGTATTTAACCAGTCATCGAACAACATAACAAAATTACCGCCAGCCGCAACGCACTGACGCGTTTCGACCTTCCATGATCATCATCAGAGTACGACGGCAAACTGACTATCGAGGATCAAACCGCATTGAATATATATGGAAATCAAAGTTAGATATGCGGCTCTCACCTCTAGCAGTCTTGCATACATTGAACTTGACTGGAAATGTCGGCTGCACAATTTCTATGCAGTCACGAACATTAACTGTTTGCAGCTTTCGCCACATATATACATATATAGGCAATACAATTTAAACAATAATTGATTGCGCGGGTGGTGGTAACAATTCTTTAAATCAAGTTTGCGTGCTTGAAGTAAAACACCAATCCCATTGTATTTAACCAGTCATCGAACAACATAACAAAACTACCGCCAGCTCAAACGTACTGACGCGTTTCGACCTTCCATGATCATCATCAGAGTACGACGATAAAATGACTATCGAGGATCAAACTGCATTGAATATTTATAGAAATCAAAGATAAATATGCGTCTCTCACCTCTAGCAGTCTCTAATACATTGAACTTGACTGGAAATGTCGGCTGCACAATTTCTATGCAGTCACGAACATTAACTGTTTGCAGCTTTTGCCACATATACATATATAGGCAATACAATTTAAATAATAATTGATTGCGCGGGTGTTGGTAACAATTCTTTAAATCAAGATTGCGAGCTTGAAGTAAACACCAATCCCATTGTATTTAACCAGTCGTCGAACAACATAACAAAACTACCGCCAGGTACTACGCACTGACGCGTTTCGACCGTCCATGATCATCACCAGAGTACGACGGCAAACTGACTATCGAGGATCAAACCGCATTGAATATATATGGAAATCAAATTTAGATATGCGGCTCTCACCTCTAGCAGTCTTGTATACATTGAACTTGACTGGAAATGTCGGCTGCACAATTTCTATGCAGTCACGAACATTAACTGCTTGCAGCTTTCGCCACATATACATATATAGGCAATACAATTTAAACAATAATTGATTGCGCGGGTGGTGGTACAATTCTTTAAATCAAGTTTGCGTGCTTGAAGTAAACACCAATCCCATTATATTTAACCAGTCATCGAAACAACATAACAAGACTACCGCCAGCTGCAACGCACTGACGCGTTTCGACCTTCCATGATCATCATCAGAGTACGACGGCAACTGACTATCGAGGATCAAACCGCATTGAATATATATGGAAATCAAATTTAGATATGCGGCTCTCACCTCTAGCAGTCTTGCATACATTGAACTTGACTGAAATGTCGGCTGCACAATTTCTATGCAGTCACGAACATTAACTGTTTGCAGCTTCGCCACATATACATATATAGGCAATACAATTTAAACAATAATTGATTGCGCGGGTGGTGGTAACAATTCTTTAAATCAAGTTTGCGCGCTTGAAGTAAACACCAATCCCATTGTATTTAACCAGTCGTCGAACAACATAACAAAACTACCGCCAGCTGCAACGCACTGACGCGTTTCGACCTTCCATGATCATCATCAGAGTACGACGGCAAACTGACTATCGAGGATCAAACCGCATTGAATATATATGGAAATCAAATTTAGATATGCGGCTCTCACCTCTAGCAGTCTTGCATACATTGAACTTGACTGGAAATGCCGGCTGCACAATTTCTATGCAGTCACGAACATTAACTGTTTGCAGCTTTCGCCACATATACATATATAGGCAATACAATTTAAACAATAATTGATTGCGCGGGTGGTGGTAACAATTCTTTAAATCAAGTTTGCGTGCTTGAAGTAAACACCAATCCCATTGTATTTAACCAGTCATGAATTGCATTTTCTATTTTATAAAATGATTAGTTTATACTTACAAATGTATGTACAAAATGGGTCAGGTGTTTATATCAAGATCGCAACTTTGATTAAAGTAAATTTAATCATCGCTCACGCAACCAGTGTTCGTTTAACTATACGATGATGTTTAGACCCGACCCAAGTTTTAGCACAAACTTTATAGCATTAGGAGTAAACTACCGCATATGAAATCTGCTATTGCCAACGCACATACTAGAAAACACACTTTCGGACCTAATGGAGAAAATTGATACTGACGATATTTTGCTACTTTGTTCGATGACTGTTTAAATACAATTGGATTGGTGTTTAATTCTATGTAACAAACATGATTTGAATAAGATCGCAACTTTCTAAAAGCCTGGAGTTTAACACTTTGCTAATGCCGCTTATTAGTAGGCGTGTGCAAGAGAATCCACGAGATCGATAAAGTTGAGAAGTGGTGAACTTAAGAAAGCATGTAAAAATTGACACACAAGACGATCCGATCTGGCTCATTACTCAGTACTGATTTGCTGTGTTAGAGGTAGCGTAGGATTCCAATGGATTGTCATGATAAATCACAAACGAATTTGAAAATTTAGTAGATAATACATTGAAATGATGAAAGTTTCTGTATTTGAAAGAAGCAACCATCACTGGAAATATTATTAGTTAAACCAACATGTCAGTGTCTGAGACTCAAGCAATAAATGTGAAATATAATTTAAGAACAAGAAAATCACTGAAATAATAATTATTATAAATATGCATTGATATACGCTTTGGCCAGTTACCTATTCGTTTGTAACATTTTATATCTATTTACTTAAACCCATTCATAATATTTCATGATTCTTCTGTTCACTACTTTTACTAATTTATTTCAAAATAACTTAAACGTTTATGTTTTTAATTATTTGACTTAGCACTGGCTAATTGATCCCTGAGGCTTAATTTATGTAGGGGTTTCAGTCTTTATATATATATATATATATATATATATATATATATATTCACAGTTTAATACAGATGACATAATTATCATCTATTTCATATTCAATTGATAAGTAATTATAAATTTTTAATTTAAGTTCTTTTTAGAAGACCAGTTAATGCTAAATCTATTTGGCGGGTCTTAAACAATTTTAATTTAACAAAATAATCATTGGTTATATATATACATATATATATAAATATATATTATGAGACATTTTAATTTAACTATGGTACTAATCTAACTTTCAATCATAAAAAAGGTGGAATTTAGTATATTTAATTTTAATGGTGATAATCTTTGTATTAGGCATAGGCTTCGATATGTTACAAGTTAATGGACTTTTAAATGTACGCTTCTTTTTATAGAAACATAAAAGCACCTATATGTTATAGTTATCGACTTAGTAATATGCATCCATACGAAGAAGATAAAGCATGATCGCTCATGCCCATGTAAAATAATAGTGAATAAAAATTTTCGCATTGCGGTGAAACCTAATTTATGCCTGCATATATATATATATATAGTAATATATATATATACATACATATATATATATATACATATATATATATATATATATATATATATATAACGCAAATTATTCAACTCTTATAATTCCGAATAAGGACGAAAAACTGACCCGAAGAAGTTTATATATTTGGTTACGATGAACTAAAATATTTGCTTTTATGAAGTGATTCATATAGGAAATGAAGAATAATTTTGCTTGTAGGCAATTCATCATTAGAATCATTGTCTGTGCCACAAAAGGGCCATATACAAAATCAAGTAATAGGGGGGCTGTCGGAAGGCTCAATTACCTATACTTTAACTCAAATACTGTTTTAATAAACATCTACTTCAAACAAAATCACAAACAAATACCACTACAGCTCCTTCTGATATATCGCCAGAAAAGACAAAACGCAAGTGCTCGTCAGAGTACAGATTTTATTCCTCTTGGGTTGGCATAATGTTCTGATCCTATTTGAAATGGTCTGTTAATTTATACGCAATTAGTAAGGAATGAATGCGCAAAAAAGCGATTTTTTCTTATTGAATGTTTTTCTTTACCGATCATAGATACATTATGAAATTCTATAGTAATACATATTATATATTTAGATATAGATATATTTGTATATATATATATATATTGTATGTTTATGACAAGATTTTGTTTATTTATACACCACCAGAATCAAATGAACAATGTACTTTCTAGCAAATGCAATTCTTTAAGTAGACCGCTCTCGTTCTTGTTGGGCACTCATTAGACCCTTGTCAAATTTGTCGCAGTCGCGATTCAAAATGGAGCGCATATGGTTCAGTGTCTTATAATCTAAAATTTACGCCATTAAAGCCATGCATTACATGCAGTTTTCAGTTATTTTCGAACTTTTTCCGTTATTCAATGCTTCTGCTGGATCATATTTGGTATTACTTTCAACTTAGATTTCCAACTAGTCATTCCGAATCTGTCCTCATAAAAACAGATACCATACCAACAGAGGAAATGTTAATGGATTAAAGAAAAATTATAGAATTAAATTATATTTATTTTAGTATAAACTAACTTTAGCATAATATAGCAAGAATAATTCACCAAGTAGACTTCTTTCGGCTCTACGCGGCACCAATCAAGTACTTTCCAGAGTTTACACAGCTGGGATTGTAACCAAGAAGCATCTACATCATACTCTTACAACTCATGCACAATGCTGCTAAAACTGTCCTATGCATGCAACCTTTAGTTACATACCAACCTAAATATTATATTTATATTTTTATTCAGTTATGTCTTATCCGATATTGTTTCGGTCCTAAATATTTGCCTTATTAATCCTCATCTGCTGTTTTAAATCAGACACCATGTTATCTGGGGAATTGATATCGAACTGAAGTATAATGGACGGATTTTGTAATATGTTTACTCTAAGTATAAACTGAAATTGAATAAGATTGCAAATGCCATTCATAAAATAGACCTCTTTCGACATACTTTGACCTTCATCATGTACTTCCCAGAAGGACAGCGGCAGGGTTTTTAACTTGGAGGCATTTCTTTTCGATCCCTACAACTAATCATTGCAACAACGAAGTTCTGCATTCCACGCAATTTTATATAGTATGACAAAATATGACTATTTTTAAAATTATTTTTTTCTCGTGGATTCTGTTCGGTATACCTTTGACCTAACGATATTAATGTCCTCTACACATTTTATATTTATCATTGTAAGCCAGAGAGCTTGCTACCTAGAGAAATGATATTAAATGTAAGTATAATAGGAAAATAAAATTTTTTGTACTTTCAATAGAAAATAATTAAAGAATAATATGTTAAATTAAAATCATCTTATATATATGTATATATATATATATATATATATATATAAAATGCGG
This sequence comes from Eudiplozoon nipponicum, assembly GCA_029291075.1. Classification (NCBI taxonomy): domain Eukaryota; kingdom Metazoa; phylum Platyhelminthes; class Monogenea; order Mazocraeidea; family Diplozoidae; genus Eudiplozoon; species Eudiplozoon nipponicum. The sequence goes on along the minus strand of JAQBSW010010555.1, from coordinate 16,414 downwards.
TAATGTCCAAAGCTGCACTGTATAGCCAACTAGGTAAAACTATAGAGGGTGGATAATAATGTACCATTTGCTTGCGCGTTGACAATTTGTTTTATTACCACCATGTGAAATGACTGAATTGAAGTCGTCATTCAATTATAGATTGGGTGCCAAATAAATCAAATACGCTCTTCAGTACCTTATGCAAAGTTAAGCGATAAAATTAAGAAAACATGTGAAACATAAAGGTGAGAAATTTCACTTAAACCTCTCGAGTTGTATTAAGGATTGGCTTATTTAATAACAGCAATTACAATATGATATGATAGACAGACCGTATGTGCCTCTATGCGTGTATATATAACTAAAAAGGATTCAGTTAAAAATAATTAATACACGTATACCTGCAGACTGTAGATGTTACTATAACCTTTGTACATATCTGACCAATCATTTTTATTTTAAAATTTGAAATGATGTAATATTAGAATGATCTCCATAGAAAGAACAAGGGAATAAATAAAATGTTCAGTAAAATAAGAATCTTTATTAAGATATAAAATAAATTAAGAAACGGTTTTAGGAGAAAATTATATAAAGTAATTAAAGAAAAAATGAGAAGAATAAGGGAGAAGAAGAAAAAAGTACTTTGATAAGTGTTCATATCCATAAGAACCACAAACAATAACCGAACACTTAATGAATGAAATTTCGAAGTAATGTACTTTAAATATTTGATCAACCAGTAATGAGATAATGTTAATGATTTCGTTGTGCCAATTTCGAATATTTACCTGTTGCACTTTTAATTAATATTCACCAGCGCCAGACTGGGTATAATCAGGCAATGCTGCATCCGAGTCAACAAAGAATGGGCGTCCTTACGGAATCGGGTGTGGAGTATGGCCAACTACCAATCGAAGAATTTACCGCAATGCACCCACATCATCTTGACCAAAATTCCGCTGCATTTAATGGAGCTCTTGAAATTAACGTTGGTGGATATGCGGAAACAATGGGACATCAAGCCCAAATGGACGCGGTGACTGCCTCACCAAAAATGTCATCTGCGATAACAGAACAGGCCAGTTCCAATACTGAGGTGGTGCCATTATCAAAAATGCCCAAGACAAGACGGCGTACTCTACCCTCAATAATGACAGAGCCACCGGTGAAACCGATCACACGTGGTAATTATCTTTAAATAAACAATACGCCAGTATTTACGTTGTATGCAAAACAATCTTCACGGTGGCATTTTAAGTGGAAATCAATAAGCACTATTATTCCAATCAGCACGAGAACAGAATTTCTTTTGTTAGCATCGAAGGTAGAATACTTGTGTCGTAATATCCAAATTAATTAATCCTTATCATTCATAAAGCCAGCTTTGACACGATTTTGCATTTTACGGATGTCATTAAGAATGTAATGTGTATTTAAGTTTACCTACATTTATCCAGTTACCTTAAAACTACCAATTTTGTTGACTTCAACCTGTATATTTATTTCGATTACAACTGCATTTAATAAAATGTTGATGAAATGAAGGTTTAAATAATAATTATTTAATGTTTTAAAAAAGAAGAACTCATTTACCTAGAAGGAAGTTCTGCTTCAACGCTATCTCGGTCTATTATGTGAGTCAGTATGCGGCAGAACAATTAATCATATGTTGGTTGCACGGGAGGATATAGCAATTAGTTAAACCAAGGTTGCGATCTTGATATAAACACTAGTCACATTATAGGCCCACATTTGCCAGTATAAAATAAGCGATGTTTAATGCCAAAAGGGCAAATCATCTAGTAGGCCTGTTTCGTAATATTATTAGGAACTTATCACCTACTGTCCAGAATATTTCGCTGACAGGGCTCGAACCTGGGCACGTCTGCTTCGGAGTCTGTCGCTCTAACAACTAACCTACTCTGCTGCGCATTGCAGAAATTTTTCACGTATATATACTAACTAATGTTTCTTGGTTAGCCTCATCTTTAGATTTTAGACAATAAGATATTTATTTAGAACCAACCGAAATATGTCATTATTGAACAGACACCACATTTACTGATGAAGTGGTATTGAACTGAATTATATAATTAAACGACCATTGGTTGAACAAGCAGCGACAACAGTTGTTTAATTCAGATTTGCAACATTGATATAAACACCAGTACAATTCTTTAAATCAAGTTTGCCTGCTTGAAGTAAACACCAATCCCATTGTATTCAACCAGTCGTCGAACAACATAACAAAACTACCGCCAACCAGTACCATTGTCAAAATAAACAAAGCATTGTATAATCTAGAAAAGGAAACTTAACCAGCAAACCAGTTTCTTCTTTTTTTGGAACTTTCACGCACTATGCAGAATTTGTTGCGAACAGGGCTCGAAATAAATATAAAATTACATCTTACTTTTTTAATATTTGTTGCTTTACAAAGTTATATTATGTATCTGAGGTTCGGAGTAAAAAACCATGTGCTAAATTACATTTTATTAAAAAAATTTCTAAACTACAAAAAATTCTCATTAATATATTAATATTTTTATTTTAATTTAAATGCCAATCATTGAAATGTATATTTTAAACATATTCATGTGAGATTAGGGAAGGCTAGCAAATTTTATATTAGTTGAAATTAAATGGACATTGATGCACATAAAGCCAATAAAGCTTTTATGGGTCTGAAACCACCTTCAAAGTTATTTACACTGACAAACTGTAAATACTTAATGGGTCAGGTGCCTATATACAATTCGCAACCTTGATTATAGTTAATGTTATCACCGCCCGCGCAACCAATGTTTGTTCAATTATATAAATGTTCATTTCAATACCACTTCCCCATCTAGTGTGATGTCTGTTCCGCAATGACAGATTGTTAGTTGGAAGTTTGGGTCTAAATGGATGACATATGAGCTCCACCTACCAAGCAAAAAAATAACCGAGTTACATTATTTAGTATAAGACTGAAAATTTTGCATAGTGTGCAGCAGGATGGCTCAGTGGTTAGAGCACAAATTTCCGAAGCAGTCGTGCCCAGGTTCGAGCCCTGCCCGCGGCAAATTCTGCCCTGTACGTGATGAGTTCCCAATTGGGACGAAACTGGTCTACTGGATGAATTGCCTTTTCTACACTATACAATTCTTAGTTTTTACTGACGAAGTGTAAGTACTCAATAGGTCAGGTGCTTATATCAAATTCGCATCCTTGATTATAGAAAATGTTATCACCGCGTGCGCAACCAATGTTCGTTCAATTATTTGCACGATACACGGAGTTCATTAAATAACTCAAGTAATGTATATTATATGAAACCGTATTTTGGGTTAATTTTTGTAATTATTCCTGTTCAGGTTATTCACCTATTTAAAAATATACGTTTATATTATTATCGGATAACTGTTGTTATATATATATAGAATATATATATATATATATATATATATATATATATATATATATATATATATATAAAAACAAAACCTGACCTAAATATTCAAAAATTTAATCAACATGACATTATAATCGACTGGCCACGAATAGCAAAATTCAATAAAAATTTACTAGTATCCAGTAGAGACCAAACAGGCCCTCGACTAGAATCAACAAACATTCAATCGAATTGGCAACAAACCGAAGAGGAAAATACAGATGTACACACGGTGACGGAAATTTCCAAACAATATGAGCGTTCAACAAAGCAATCCACACACACGCAGTTACCAAGTGAAGAACACAAATGTGCGCAGAAAGGTAAAACTAATGACTACACTCGGAAAAATAGCACGCGTACACGTAACTGCGTACAATTCGAACAGATGGTTAATTCTTAAGCCATCAGTGCAAAAATGAGCATATCTCAAACATCACTTTGCAATACATTGAGAAGGACCTTTACATGCAAACAGACACACACAGAGACGCATGCGCACACACACTTACTAATCGGCCAAAACAAGAAATAGAAAGCGGAGTCGTATTTTTTATCACCCACATATTCAAATGTAAACCCACAATGCATATAAGTGAAAGATTGTAGAGCGAAGTTTAGCATTTTCGAAATAAATGGCCATTATCCACCTTATTATAAATGTGTGTTTTCTTTCTTATTAGAAATATACTGTGTAATATTCGAAGGCAAAGGACATAATAAGATATTATATATATATATATATATATATATATATATATATATATATATATATATATATATATGTAAAGGTATATATATACATGCTTACATATACATAGATATATATATACATATATATATACATATATATATATATATTGTTAATGCATTTGAAAACATTTTTATCACATATTTTAATACGCAAAATTGAAACATACAGCTAATCAAGATACGAAAAGTCGTAACAGAGGACAAGCCACTGGTGAAAAGCACACTGGGATGACGCAGGCAGACATCGCTAAGTTAAGCGGCCAGCGAAAAAAACCGGACTTGCTGCAAGACTCAACACTAAGTACCGACAACCTGCTAAGTCAGTTAGCTTCCACCTACATTATTGAGAACGGCATTCGTAAACGGGTTCAGACTGAGGGTGGCTACACACAGGGACGTGTTGGTGCTAAAAACGACTTTGGTAAAAATACATCTACAAAAGGGTAAGATAGAAATGTATGATATGCGAAAAATGTAGACGATATTTTTAAATGAGAGTTATGCATTTAAATCTTTGGTCTAGCTATGGCGTCGTCACTACCTTAGATTGCCCATTAGAGTTTTGCTATTTTGTTAGACAACTTGTTAAATACAATGGGGTTTTTGTGTTCTTCAAGCTCGCAAACACGCAAACTTGGATTATTTAGTTGCATTACCTATTTGAGCATTAGTGGCATTCATTAATTGAGTTATTATGGTCAGATCACACCTCGTTGTAATCATCACTGAAAACTGGACTGAGTGATGGTTTGGGCAATTTTATGCCTGATAGACTTGTGATGATTGTGCTAGAGCACCGTTAGATTTTACCAAGCCGACTAACAATGTGTCATTCAATTAACTTATGAAAGCATGATTCGTAGTATGCTCATCATTAGTTAATCCCAAATGTCTCTCTGATTCACAATAGTTAATGCCTATCAACAAACCGTAAATTTCACATCACGCTTTAGATTACGATATAATAAGTCAATTTTTAAGTGAGGTAACATTTTGAATTGAACATTTTCACGATACGTTTCGAAGCCAACTTTCTGGAATCATCCTCAGTTTCATTATACCTCAATGCAAATTCTCCCGCAACTGATGTTATTTTATGTTCAAAATTTTGTTGTGAGTTATGACGAGGCCGAGGATGATCCCAGACAAAAGGGATAGAAAAACCCGCGAATGTCTACGACTTCGAATTTATCTCGATTTTAAATGGCCATTTTGCGTCAGCGCAATGAGGTGATGGGTATCATGCGATTTGCAGATCGACATAAACAAGTTTGAATGGCGACTAACAGACAACAAATATGGAAAATCAACATAAGTCACATACATTCACGAGTAGCAGGGAACATATTGGTTATTTGCAACCAACGCATGACTGTATATTTGATGGTATTGTGACAGTGAAGCATCAGTGTATTATACTGGTCTAATACATTTTAGTACTAAAAACGAAAGAAAACTGACAATTAAAGAGATTTTAATCTGTGTAGAAATCTAATTCTCCAATGTTTTAAACATGCAGTAATAATCTTATTTAGATAATCATCCAAGATGAGAAAAATAATCCAAGCATACTGTAAAGAAATGGATAATTTACTGGCAATCGCGAGATATGCATTAAATCATCAAATTGACAATAGTCACAAGGTTCCTGACAAGAATTGTCATTAACTAGTCGTAATATCTCTTCCTTTCTTTAACTAACAAGATCAAGATTTTATACGAATATTCTTCAATTTTATGCACCATGGCAAAAATTGATGTACTGAACTTCTAACAGAATTTCAACTACCACGTGGATTCAATCTGTGTTGACTACGATGAATATGACACAGTGTTATTTAACTAAATTTTGCGCAATTAAGTTGCACAATTGATGTATTTAACAGATTTTCTAGTTGATATTTAGTCATCTGAAAGTCAGGGAAGAATTCTTAGCACATTAGTAACGATATTTTTTTAAATACCACGAAGTAAGTTTACATTAAGTCGCTCAATATCCCACTATAAAAACCAATTTATTCAAGTTAAACTTAATAATTCTCCTGTTAATTTATTACAGTGCCCTTAATTTACAAATACAAATCGAAGTTTAAAATTGAAGGACACGATCTCAATATCCCATTTCATTTAGAACCTGCTACACGCGGAAAAATCATTTTACCGAAATGTAAACATCCCATATTCAATTATTTGCATTTAAATTTATTTACTTTTTGCATGACTATCGATGCTATTATCTACCTGAAATCAAAAAAATGTGCGTTTGTAGAGAAAAGTGTTCAAATAACTTCACACAAATCCTGGAGAAAATCCAATGTACCTATTAAAATATGAGTACTTTTGAATGCGCGAAATCTGAGAAAGTGCTAGCAGAAATGGCAAAATAATTTGCATCTTAATCAAAGAACTAAGATTCGTGCAGAAAATTTATATTTTATTGAAGACTATTGTATAATTTTAGCCTAATATATAAGCCGTTCTTTCTAAATATATCGAAATGACTGGTTGGCCAATTTTTTCACATTTAACTTGTGCACCTTGTTTTATAAGTACAATTGACGACGACTCTCAACTTAGACCATTCCTTGACGATGAAGACCTAGATAGAGATGTCGACTTGAAGCCTTTGCCGTCAGCCTACCGTATAGAGCCAGTTGGGTGTGTCGCGGGTCGACCAAAAGATGCCAGCATGCCGGATATTTCGCGTAACTTGTCTATCCGGCGAGGTGGAAACGAAGCAGCCAATCAGATCGAGGTATTGAGAGCTCGTGGTGTACTACCAAAAGCGCCTGGTTCCTCGGCTAGTGGAGGCGGTCCGGCAAATGGCCTGGATTCTGCAGGCGACGGAATGCTTACTCGAGAAGAGGTCTCACAGTTGAGTCAAGCAAGGCGACAGCAGTTGTTACATGAAATGGAGAGACGGAAACGCGGAGAAATCATTATACGCCTTGCTGATATCAAGGTTAATGATTGTATATATAAATACATTTATTTGCATATTTAATTTTATTCATACATAGGAATATTCTGCATGTTCAAAGGAGATAAGTTTTTAATTTAAACATTTGTTGGACACAGATATTAAAATTTAAAAAAAATTAAATATATACAGGATATGAGTGTAAATGTGTATTTGGTTGATATACCATTCATTAGTGTATGCTCCGTATTCGGTCTTGTACAATCGATCGAATAATAGTATATTCTTTCAACAGCTTTACTAACCTCTCTCTCTCTCTCTATTTAACCTATTGCTCACAGGATGGGATTAGGGAAATGGGGAATTTGCGGATTACTACAATATGATTAAAATGAAAAATATTTTTGATCTTTAAATCAAGTTTACGAGATTGAAGTAAACACCAATCCCATTGTATTTAACCATTCGTAGAACAACATAACAAAACTACCGCCAGTCGTAAATGCACTGACGCGTTTGACCTCCGCTTTTCGTGATCATCACTGAGTGGTAGAAAATACAATAAAACAAAAATTGATTGCTCGAGTGGTGCTACCAATGCTTTAATCAAGTTTGCGAGCTTGTAGTTAGCACCAATCCTATTGTATTTAACCAGTCGTCGGACAGCAAAGCAAAACTACCGTCAGTCGCATGCAAATGACGCCTTTCGACCTTCTATGATCACCATCAGAGTACGACGTGAAACGTAATTAAGAAATGGAGACATTACGGATAGACGTGTATGTCAATCTATTTGGTTTTCTTATTCTTATTCTATAAATGTCACTTTAGATTAGAGCACACATATGTGTATATAGGTTGTTGTGTGCGTGAGGATAGATACAGATATTTTTGTGCACACATGTGAGTATAATATGTAATTAAAACCAGATTAATATAATAATACACAAAAATACATTATGACGTAAAATGAATATAAATAGATCTGTTTTGATTCAGGATATCACATTTGCCACAAGTTGTATTTCTATTTAAAAAATTCGGAAAATCTGGTTCCAACATCATTTTCAGACAATCAGCTGATGGACGGCTTCAGAGTGAAGGGACAAGTAAGAACCCATCAATCAATGCCAAACAAAATCTGTGCACCTGGAAATGTAAAGGATTCAATATTTTACCAACCTACGAGTGCTAACAATTTTCCTGCGCAAGAAAAATGAGGAATTAAAGTAAAAGTGTAGGCGATGCGCAAAGTACAACAACATTTAAGCATTAATGAATAAACTATTTTAAGAAATTATATATCTTTAGTTTGGTCTAATATGCTTTTTAGAAACTAGTGGTTTATCTATTAATAAGAATGTATTTATTTTTCTGCGAACTAACACGTATCTGCAATTTTTTCAAGTCAGCGCTTCAAAAATATTCATAACAATAATTTTCTGTTGTACTGCGTTGGAACTGTTCTTTGGTTCATACAGTTATAAACTCATGACGGATTTTAAATATTGATAAAAGCTATTGCATAATTACCTGTTTAAAATATATTTTCATAATTTATTTAATAATTTTAAATGAAAATAATATTAGTGCCCTTTTTAAATTTTGTAACGAAAATAAGAATATACATAAATTTTTTTATATATATATATATATATATATATATATATATATATATATATATATATATATATATATAATGCCCATTGATTGGAATAGTACATGTGCATCTTTTATTTTTAGGTAGAAAACACTTCTTTTTAAAGTGGATAATATATATATATATATATATATATATATATATATATATATATAAATTATGACAGATAAAGAGAGTGAGTTGGATGTTGGTCCATGGCGACCAGTTTTATGGTAGTCTGTTTACTGAATGTGAAGTTAACTTCAATATAGAAAAGGTTGCCTTTTTAATTGGATTGAACCGACGCACGAATACTGTGACTGGAATTTGTGTCAAAATGGTTAAGTTACTGATGACATCTCAGTTGATACCTTCAATCTACCGTTCCAGGCAGGATTTCATTCGAAAAATTATCCGGTGTAGCTAAATTCTTCCTCGACCAATCATTTATGCATGTCTTCATGACTCCATTTATAGGTTATTTCGTTATGCTTCTATTTTTAGTAATTTATTATTAGACATTCTATATATGTATATTTTTACATGCTTCATGTGTCTACATGTTCAATCACTTATAAATTAAATTAACAATACAGTTCTGTCAGTTAAATATTTTATTGATTACCACGGAATATAACTGGTCTGCGGTAGCAATTACATGGCACGAATACATACGCAGTTTTTTAGCAGATTTCACTAACAAATAGCACAGGAATTGATTAAATATTGCCCTGCAAAGTCATTTCAGCATTGTTGTGTGTATGGTGTAACGATTGTCTCGATTTTACACAAAACAAAGTCGGAAAAATTACCAAATATTTACGAAGCACTTGTTATCAACAACTGGCATACAATCTAAATATTCAAAAGCTCAAACAACAGGAGAGTGTGTTCGACTTAACGAAAATAACAGAAACGAAATTAAATAATTAAAATTATTGAAAGTGTTCGAAATTGCACAATTTAATGAGAGATTAATAGGGCAATCTATACACACTGTAATGCTACCAAGGTTACACAGAACAACTTACGAATATTTGTGCTATGACAGAAGACATATTTAATTATGTATTAGGTGTTGCGCATCTAGTAACAAATTAGTTCAGTTGTGACAAGGATAAACCGAAGAGAGAATGATTGGAAAGTGTAATATCTCGCACATTCGTTTCGTGCTTACTGGCGACTCATCAGTAGGAGCCGGTATTGCGCTCTTTAACCACTATATATTTGGGTGAGGAATGTGAGAAAATAGAACGCTACAATCTATTAGACGAATTTGTAAACCTGCAGTAGTGAATTTAACATCATATAAAGTCTCGACAATGCGACTTTAACGCTAAATCACTCTATATAATATATATACGGAGTCTGTAAAGGATACCAACATACGAACATTATAGTACCGAAAAGGTACATGGTACTAACACTATGTTTGCCGATTCGGTACATGGTACTACCATGGTAGATTCCAATGTTTGCTGTAGTTTCATAATATTGAGAATTACAACTATTTCTGAATGTCTATTACTCCACTAAATCCATACGACTTATTTGGTGAAAAAATAGCCAAGAAAGTAAAAGTATGGTAAAAGAACACTCCATCAATTGAAGAGTAGCTAAGTGACCAAAAGCACATTATTACACAGAGAGAATGATTTCTTCTCGGTAAAAGACACAAATCTATACACACTGAAAAATATAAATTGAAATAACTTCAAGCAGTCGTGCGACAACCACAAATAAATACAAACAAAGCTTAAAATCGGAATAAGAGAAATTCAATCAATAAAATGGAAACCAATCAGATTATACCTAAAGTAACAGAAATGTCTGGTTAAGTATTTACTATATAAATTTTCTATTTTTATACAATCAATACGATTATTCAATGCTATTTTTCTAGAAATATATATGGTATTTGATACTCAAAGGCAGCGAACATAGAAGACATTCCCAAAAAAGTCTAGTTGAAGCCAAACCTTGGTGTTCAATTTAAAATTTCATACAAGGCTAGACCGCAGTGGGTTAGGGGAATAGTTGATAATGCTAGGATAAATGTTCGTTATATCCATTTCCGGAATTGCCTATTCTAACTTATATTGTGGACTCCCTGATGAATTCCTTTGGCTATCCTAAGCACTCATAAAGGAATTACACGAATTTCTGGATCTAGGGCTCGAACCATAGCGCATTTACTTCAAATTATTGAGGAAATTCAAATATGCGGCTTGCGCATCATAGTGGCCAATTGGAACTTTGGGGTGAAATCAGTGCAGTGGAGGATCAATCTGAAGGAATGTATTACTATAAGAATTTTAATTTAGATAAAATTGAAAATTTTATGTCGCGCGCAGTTTGAGTTGTGTAATGGATGAGTTGCAAGACTTTGAAGCAAATGCGCACTGGGTTAGGCCACAGAAGTGTATAATCTGACAAGTATATGGCATGCGCCTTATTAGGTATTAACTGGTCTATTTGATGAAATTAATTGTCTGTCTTACGCTATTTCTAATTTAAGCAGAAAAATATTTTTAATAAACACCTCATTATATATATATATATATATTCCTTGTTACAGAGATATAATATTAGTACCAGTAGGATAAATCAAATTCAGCATGAACAGAATATAAGATCTCATGTGCACACTCGTTCCGTGCTTACTGGCGACTGAGTTGTAAGGGCCGGTATTACGCCCTACACCAACTTTATATTTGGGTGACAAATGTGGCACAATTAGATGGTACAATCTACTATGCGAATGTATATACCAACAGTGTGGGAGCTAACTTCATATAAAGACTTCGACATAACGACTTCAAAGCCAACCCAATATATATAATATATAACGAGCCTGTATAGGGAACCAACGCTATGTTTGTTAAGGCAGTACCTTATGCAAATATTGTGGTTGCCAGATAGGTAAATGGGACAAAAACTGTGATTGCCCAGTCTGTACATGGTGCTAACAAAATGGATTCCAAGGTATGCAAAATGAATTAAACTGTTGCCAAGAGGAGGAATCGAATTCGACATTTTATGCAATCTTAATTATTCTAATATATATATATATATATATATATATATATATATATATATATATATATATATATATATGCCAATAATTAAACTAACTCTGTGCCGAATTTTCTAAAATGAAATTTCTACATTACTTGCTGCAATAAATAGTATGTTAAACTCTTGTTGTGGCTATAACGGAAAAAGAAAAAAGAAAGCTTTAGACTGGTTTGAAATGCGAATGTAACTACATATCCTTTGAACTGTACGCTTGTAAAAATTAATGCTTATGGCTTGTCAACTTCTGGTTCGGCGATCAGAAGGAACAAATATACGAAACACCCGATCTGAATCGATAATATTTTAACAACCACTTTCTCTTGTTTATAGGATTGGTTCAGGGCCAACATTCTGTTTGTATTTGTCCTCCTGCTGAACGCCTGCCTTGCTTTCTTCTTCTTCAACATTCTTAACGGAAGTGGATCTTTGACCACAACATCATCGGGCGCAGTATCGTCAGCGAGCGGCGATAGTCCTGCCGAGTCCTTAACTGCGTCCAATGTGAAAAAAATTATACGGACAGCCAAAGCTGCTGTTAAAAAAGCCAATCGGCAGTGAATAACGGCTTGGAATCTCAACCATCATGTAAAATTTATCTTTTAATGAAGCAAACGATGGACGCTTTCGCTCTATTAAACACCATATATATATATATATATATATATATATATATATATATATATATATATATATATATATATTTAATTATAGGCAACATATTTGCAAAGAGTATTTTCGAACTGATCTTTTCGTAATACATCGATGTGTTACATATTAATAGACAATAGATTTTACAGTACGAATTTGCAAAGATATTATGATTTTCTATTTCATCAGTGCTTAGAAAAGCACATCACCCATAACCAGTTATTTTATCTTGTAAAGAACTGTGCCAAGCCCTACAATCTTTCGTCCCCTCCAAGTTTCTATTTAAAACATCGTTTTCTGTTTCTAATCAGGACAAGACAGAGAATGTTGTACCTGATCAATTAGCTGGCGGGCTGTTAGGCCGATTATTGGTATAAAATATGCCTTTTTCAACACGCTTCTGCTCGTTAGCTTTTAGCGACTCATTTCACGTTTCGACAAGATGAAGAACACTTTTTATTTGCCAATCTCTGTGGTGGTGGTGGTAGTGGCGAAACATTTTCTCGCTTCAACGACTATCGCAATTGATTGTCGAATGCTTAAATACTGCTCTTACCTGGAATTTGGTGCCGAAAATCAACCCATGATGTATACATGCAAAAATATATATGTAAAATAAATCTAATTTGAAGAAAAGAAACTTTTTTTGTCAAAATAAGTTTTTGCAGTATTTGGGCATCTTCGTTCCTACTTGTAATGCCCTATCCCACTCTCTAAATTATGCTTTCATACACGTATTTGGAAATCGATCCTGATCTTTTGGTAAGTTATATTAACATCATAGAGATTTCGACGACTGACACATTTGCATGTGGGAGACTGTGCTGACTGTGGAGAATGTGCCAAGTTTAGCAATAGTTAGGATCAAAGTTATCAAGGCAAACTGGATCAATGAAAACACGATGCACTTAAACACAGGGCAAGATTGCACAATTGAAGAAAAGCACACAAAAACAGATTCAGGCGTACAAGTGCATGCATACACACATCTACGTGGTAAAAGGGCAGACGCACTTTTAACCAGAATCATATGTCAAAATTAAGACTTACCCAAATTGCAAACACATAGATATACACACACACACACAGAAATATGCCACATTACGAAATAAATAAGAGAATATTTCTGCTTTTTCAACTGCGATTAGATACATGCTGATGTGTGTACGTATATGCGTACTTTCCGTATGCACCAAAAATATGTTTTTATTCAAATATAATCTAAATTTATAGAATTCACTGGTGTTGGCCAGTTAGAGCAAACATGAAGTTTACTACGGATACAGGCGGAAAGATATATTTCGAATTACAGTTCTATATTTATTATTTATTTGTGTTGTTTTTATTTTATTATTACTAGCCAGCCAATTCTACACAGTTTTTAATGAGCCATCAGTGTACCCGAAGCATCAAAACCTACGTTCTTAAAATATTTCGAAACGTGTATCTTCCTGAAGCTCTACCAAAATTACGTGGACCACATTCATATTTATTAGTGGACGGGGACAAAACAAAGCCACGTGAGAATAGGTAGTAAATTTACGATTTGAACCATACAACATTAACCATATTAAGAATTCAACAATATTGACATTCTTTATTTTTCATAGTTTTTCCTTTTACACATTTTCGATATATTAACTTTAATTACATAATACACGTATAAACGTGGCGTAAAAGTTACGCTGAGCGAAAAGCGCAAAAGTCAATGCTCCCTCTTTCAGATTAACGAAGTTGTGCGAATTGTTTGAAATTTACAAATTTTTAAAAGACTGGGTCTTTCATTTCACTGTGGGTTATGTTAATGGTTTACATACTTCCCATGCATTAGCCTGCTTAAGGACACTTTACATCACATGAATTCTTTCGTTAGTCATAATGAAATCGATCCTGTTGGCCTCTTTTCGTTAGATTTGCTCTCATGAGCTTGGCAATGAAATGCTAATGCTTTAAGTCTTCAACGTTTTAGTGTTGCGACCAATTTTGTCGGTCTCTGTGGCAGGTTTGTTTAATTTCAAATACTGCCTTCCTTAACTTCGTAGGCCAGCGTCTGGACTAAAATTAACGTAAACTCCTACGCAATCTGCAATATAATAGAGTTTCTTTACTACTGTTTTACCAAGTAAATGGTTAGTTTAATCCTGCTAACGGTGGATGTAGTTAAAAGATAAACTATTGATAATCGAAAACTACGGTCTTATTATCTGAAGACGTAGACGGTTATTTTAAATCGCAGAACTCTGGATGGTACCCTACGGCGCGACACTCAATTATAAGCACGGCTGTATCCGTTCGCTTTGAAAATTCGTCTCAAACACGAACAATAACGAAAGAAGACACTTCGACTTCAAATAGTATAAAATTATACACAAGGTATTTCCACTGCTTCAATCGTATAACATTAAACACAACGAGCTGATTTCCTTCACTTTTGATTCAACAAATAACAATTTTTAGAATTGTGCAGGCTAGAAAAAATGCCTGAAATATGCTGCGATTAATGAAATTTAAGGCTTAACTCGGTTTAAAATCGCATTCTACGTGTACACATAATTTTATGTTGAAGCCAATAACTTGGTATGATTTTTAAGATCGCTGTATCATTATTCTAGGATTAAGGAGCTCTTAATAATAATTGGTGTGAAAGAGCCGCTCTTCCAGCTAGAATTTATTATTGCTTCTGATAAACAACTCAAACTAATGTCATCTAGACAATTATTTGCTCTAGGACTTTAAAGAATTGCTTCATTTGTGTTACATTCGAATATACGTATGCCGAAATAATTATTAGCGCTATTGATTTCATTATTATTGCACATATATTTGAAGACATACATGGTGGCTAACGCTTGTTGATCAAACAGAAATTGCTCCATCATCCTTCAACCGACCCGTACCTATTGTCCGTCTCCCATACTGCGGGAAAAATTCCGTTTACCCAGTCCCGCTAGAGTATTCATTTATGATTGCATTTATCCTTCTTCGAATTTTTGTTTTCATGTGCACATGCATACATGTATTAATGAACTTATGTATGCGTGCATTCATGCATAAATGTATGTAAGCATGTATGTATGTTTGTACGTATATATAAATGTATGTTTGTATGGATGTATGTATAGATGTGTCCCTTTACGTATGTACGTATGTATGTATCAATGGAAGTACATATTTATGCGTATATATATGTATAAATTTATTTATATATGTATGTATGTTAATACATATTTATGTTTTTTTGTATGTACGTATCCATTGATGTAAGTAAGGATGTATGTATGTATGAAAGTATATAACTGTACAAGTATGTTTGTATTTATGTATGCATATATGTACGTGTGTGCATGTATTTATGTATG
Source organism: Eudiplozoon nipponicum (assembly GCA_029291075.1). NCBI lineage: Eukaryota > Metazoa > Platyhelminthes > Monogenea > Mazocraeidea > Diplozoidae > Eudiplozoon > Eudiplozoon nipponicum. The sequence continues at coordinate 599 of JAQBSW010010555.1, read as the reverse complement.
TATGTATGTATGTATGTATGTATGTATGTATGTATGTATGTATGCGTGTATGTATGTATGTATGTATGTATGTATGTATGTATGTATGTATGTATGTATGTATGTATGTATGTATGTATGTATGTATGTATGTATGTATGTATGTATGTATGTATGTATGTATGTATGTATGTATGTATGTTTGTATGTATGTGTGTATGTATGTATGTATGTATGTATGTATGTATGTATGTATGTATGTATGTATGTATGTATGTATGTATGTATGTATGTATTTATGTATATATGTATGTATGTATGTATGTATGTATGTATGTATGTATGTATGTATGTATGTATGTATGTATGTATGTATGTATGTATGTCTGTATGTATGTATGTATGTATGTCTGTATGTATGTATGTATGTATGTATGTATGTATGTATGTATGTATGTATGTATGTATGTATGTATGTATGTATGTATGTATGTATGTATGTATGTATGTATGTATGTATGTATGTATGTATGTATGTATGTATGTATGTATGTATGTATGTATGTATGTATGTATGTATGTATGTATGTATGTATGTATGTATGCATGTATGTATGTAT